>JANHFX010007339.1:0-14324 GCA_027560015.1 Chloroceryle amazona
TTAAGACGGCTCTGAAAGAGTGACTGGCTCTGTAAACGCGCGGCCCGGGGGAGAACGCAGAAGCAGCAGAGCAAAGGTGCAAAGCGGACCCGACCGAGTGGCAGGGTGACAGAACTTGGCTGCTTTTCCAGGGTTTAACCACAGCCGGGGCAATTCCAGGGCTGGAGAGGCCAAGGCTGGAGTCGTTGTGTATTTGACAGGGCTGCTCCTGTAGCTGTTGTTCTCCTGTAAGTGCAGCTGTTGAGCTTCCTTCTCCCTTTGCTGCCTCCGGAGCAAATGAAGGGATTTATGTTTATTTCTTTATATTCACTACCAAAGTATTGAAGTGACACCTTCAGTATAAGAATCTGTTCTCGGCTAAACTCTGGTAGCAGTTCAGAGCTGTGTTTTCATAGCGTGTGCAAGAAGTTCGACCTGTTTTATGTATTGTAACCAACTTCATTTCAGTAGTACACGTTATTTACATTTCTCTTAAGGCTTCAACTCGAGTCCTAAAGTTGTCCTGGATACCTTTTTCTTTAATTCCAGAAGAGAATCCTCTAGAGACATTGATGGGTCGGTGTCTGTAGCTTCTGTCAGGAAGAACCTTTGTGCTGTGATGTGAAGTGAGTGCTTCAGCTCTAAGAAGCGACTGAAGACACCTCTGTAGTGTGCTGTAAAACACAGCATGTAGCTGAGTTACAAAAGAATTGTGTGCTCAGTTAAGGGACATCTTTGCAGATGGAGACAGAAGGAACAAAATCTCTAAGTGCAGCTGATGGTGAAGTGACACGACGGAAACGTTTCTCTTCTGTTGTGAACAGGTGATGACAACAAACTGCTCAGGACTGACGGTGCCAGTGAAAATGCTGAGTCGAGTTTCCAGGGTGGTGGTGTGAATAGTGGAGTAGCTGGCTGCAGAAATACCCGAGTTTTTGAGTTTAAAACTGTTAGCTGTGAAGCTTCTGGAGAAACGTGGGGTCACGAAGCGATACTGAGTAGTCAGCCTGATGTCCTCTGCCCACTGCTGACTGGTGGGTGCGGCGTCAGGAGACGACTGGCATAGTCTTACCTCCCCAGATCCAAAAACATCGCACGTGCTTTGATTGTTTTGTTGTTTATTAAGAAATGCCTCAGTAGCAGCAACTGGAGATAACTGGAATGTCACATGCAGCTTCTGACACGGTCGTGGGAGATAACTGGGCTCTTAAACCTCTGGTTTGGCACTAACCTGTTCTTCTGAGTGTTCCTTTTCTTGGTTTGAGCCAAGCTGCTCTGATGTCTACTACTCCACCAGTTTATTTCGGCTGCCTCCTGTTCCTGGAGGCCGTGGTGTTGAAAGCAACAGGCGTTCTGTTGAACACAGGCCCCTGCAGAGAAAGACACCCACCAAACTTGCTGTCCTAGTGACTTGCAGAGCAGTCCTGTGTTGTTTCTTCAGTGTCTGAGCCTCCTTGGCACCCTGAGCGGGGTCTTGACTCCAGTGAATTTGGTTTATCTCTGTTCCCCTGCAGCTTGGTCAGTCTGAGGATGTATGAGGGGACCAAGGGCAGCTCGGAGCAGTAACCAATCCTGTGCTGCTGGAAGGTTTCTCTTGCAGGTGATGCTGTAGGAATTCGTGTTCAGTTCAGCCTGTGCACACGGGAGAGGGAGGAGGTGATGGGGGGCTCCTCTGATTTTCAGGTGAGCACATAAAATGGAGAAACTTCTGCTGGGTAGGAGAAAGCCAAGGAGTAAAGCCTGTCACAAGGGAGTTGTTCACCGAGTGGTTTGATACTGCTTATCAGATTTTGGGGGGGGTTAATTGTAGCTGACCAAGTTTATACTATTCCCAGGAAGACTTAGGTTGGAAAGGGCCTTTGGAGGTCACCTGGCCCAGCACTTGCTCAGGGTGAGGAAGCTTTGAAATGTCCCCAGTGCACACTGACTGTCAGATCCGTGCTGATGGAGTTCAAGTGTGTTCAGGTACACTTGAATAATTCTATTGCCCTTCTGCGCTCTGAACACGCAGCCCTCAGCCTTCCTGGCTGGCCAGGCTTTGCTGTAGGTGCACGTCCTGTGCCCAGTAACAGAACTGGAATAGATCCCTTACAAAGATTACCTTTGTGGAAGGATGCTTTGGCTTAAAAAAGGCCTTGTCAGATGTGTCAGCGTAACTGTTTCTCTGCTCTGTCACTTGGGTCTGACTCAGCAGCACAGCCCTGATTTAGAGGAGCGAGTCCCTGCAGTGACTCAGCGTGGAGGCTTTCAGCAGCAGCTGGAAAGAGCTTCGAAGCCAGGGCTTTTTGTAATGCGGAGAACTGGCAGGAGCGTCATCTGGGAAGGAGCGAGGCTGGGTTTCTGATCCAGTGACATTAAGAAGCTGTTACAATCTTGGCGTGGAGGTAATGACCCCGGGATTACAGTGTTCTGGCTGAACTGCAGTAGCTTTACCTTTGCTTTTGCAGAGGCGTTTTTGTGTGCTCTGCGGAGCCTTCGAAGTCAAACTTTGACACAGTTTTTCCTTTAAGGGGGAAATTCTTCTCATCATTCAATATATAAGAATGAGCGTGGCCACCTGCACAGTAATTCTTTGGTTTATGTGACAACTGGAGGATTTCTGGTTTTCCCCTTGCCAACAAAACCTACAGCAGGAACTAAACCCCTTCCACCCCCTGCAGGGGTTTCCTTTGCACAAGGAGTTGAAAAGGAGCTGTTCAGTTAAGCTTCATCCCTATGCTGGACCTCTTGTTAGAGGATTCTCAGCTCACAGAACACGTGAAGCCATTCCCAGTGTGAATTATGAGCTTAATAAAGCCTTGCTTTGGTTTTAATGGCCCAACTTTTATCAATAATTTGATTCCAAAGGGCTGTTAGCATTCCAAAATGGTTGGTATGGGGACTTGTTAACATTTATGTCCAAGATGTGCTCTGTGCTAGGAGATCCCAGTTGGGCAGTTTTTCCCTCTGGGGAGACGAAGGAAGAATGATGGAGAGCTCGATTAGTTTCACGTTGGTTTTTAGTAGCATGAGTTTTGAGGATGTAGGCAAACAGTTGTCTTTCAGAAGTCATACAGGTGTGCTTTATGGCACTGATGCTTTGCAGTCCTGAGAGGTGTCAGTACTGGCCTTATGTGTGTGTTTAGCAGGCATCTGGAAAGGCAGCAAAGGGCTTCATGCTCTGAAACGACCTTAGCAGGTCACTGCAGCAACTTAATCGTGCCTGGTAAATAGTGAGCAGAGTGACTTGTCTGATACCGGCCTCGTCCCTCTGGCTCAGGGTGATGGAGATGCATCTAAACTTGCATCACTGTTTCAGTCAGTCCTTATTTGTAGCTGGTCAGGTAGCGGCTTCATCAGCTGTCGCGAAGAAGTCACAGACTTCCCTGGAGCACGTCAGTGCACGGCCACTCGTGTGGCTGGGCGGTAAAAGCTGATGCTTCTGACATTTATCCTGGGCCTTTCTGGCACGATTTCCAGTTGCTGCTGGTTTCCTTGGGACAGAGGGGTCCCTCTGAGCCAGGACTAGCCAGCGAGCCTTATGTCCTCCTGGTCTCTGAGGTGCCTGAGCAAAGCTTTACCTACTGTGATTTCATAAGTCATCAAACACCTACAGATGGATTTGGGAATTGGCCCTGCAGAGCCAGGGTTACCTGCTGGTACATGTTCTGGAGATAGAAATAAATCTCAGTATATGCAGCCTGGTAATCCTCAGATCTACTTACTGCGTGGTGTTAGCACGGCATTTCATATCTGATTTGGCCTGTTAGGGTAACAGCTGGCTGGTGGGGTTGGGGGTGCAGAGCTTGGCTGCTCGATAGGAGAACTATGAAAATGCAAACACTGTCGCTTTTTTCCCGTGGAGCTGCTGTGAATAAAGGTCTCTAAGGCAGGGAGGCACTTGCCCACGAGAGACACTGGCTGAGGGAATGGGTGGCTCGGGGGGATTCCTTGAGCAGAAGGACCAAGCTGGGCCAGAACGCTCTACAGTGGAGTTCATCTTGCAAGTCTAAGTTTGCTGCTTTCTTGAGTGAACTCCCTGAGGTTTTGGTGTAAACAGCAGATGCTGAAGTGTTCTTTGTATTTGAAAACAGTGTTAAAACTCCTGTAGATCTGTGGAACTGTTTGGTCTACAGAGGTGCTGGGAAGAGATGGGTTGGAGGCTCTGCAGACTCAGGTTTTAACCCTGTACAAGCTTTTACCTCTGCAGTCTGAACTCTGCCCTAGGGAAGGTGAAGAGATCTGAAGAGGCTGAGGTCAGGGCAATGCACCCTGAGCCCCGCTGCAACCAGGGGGTGGGAATGGTGATACACTGCTGAGGGACTTCAGAGGGAATTCCAGTCATCGGTTCTAATGACCGGTGAAAAAGGGAAAGGCAGAGATTGTGCTGCTGCAGGGCAGTCCAAGCAATGCTGACCCTGAAGGAAACCAGGTTCCTAGAAAACCCAGGCTGTCTCTTGCAGCAGGAGGTGAGGGTGGTGGGAATGGAGTATAAGCAAGGGCCTGAAACTGAAGTAGCTGGACTGGCTTTTGCTGGTTTTGGAAAAGCTCTGTTCCTGTTTCCAGGGGTGGAGGAGGTGCCACATTCTAATTCTGTCCTAGTTCTTGGTGTTTCCCTTTCTTTTCTAACAACACATTCATGTGGTGCTGATATTCTAGTAGAACAGGGTAAGCTCTGGGCCCTTGCCTGACAGTGCTGCTCCCACCCAGGCATCCAGAGCTGAACTTGGTTTGGTGCCTGAGCAGCTCTGGGGGTGAAGGCATGGGTTTGGGAAGGGCTGATGCTGGGATTGCGGTGTGTGGCCGTATTATCCAAACGCCTGCGTATCCCTCTCGCATTGTCACACGCCGAGATGTCTGGAAGATGTGCAGTCAGCCCGGCCTCTTCCTCCAGCGGGTCGTTAGATGGGCTCACAGCACCATGCCCCAGGCACCTGCACTTGGCTGCCTCCAGCCTTTCCCCATCACAAAAACGGGTCCGTGTACCTGTCCTGCCAGGGGGGTGGCTCTGGGGGAGAGATAAGCGGTGAGCGGGCTGCAGGCGCTGCCAGGACAGTTTATCTGGCGTGCAGTCTGTTTGGTGTGGCCTCGGCTAGGAAGGGGTACCTGGAGCAGCTGCGGGCTGCACGAACCGCTCCGAGCGAGCTGCTGGGTGCAGAAGGAAGGAGCCTTATTGCCCAGCTTCCTTGGAATGCCACAGGTAAGCCTGGAGCCTCGCTGTTCTGGCTGGAACAGCAGCAGAACGGTTTGGTAATTCTAGGGTGTGAGCTGATCCTGTCTTCGTTTAAGGCAGGGCTTTGCTGGTTCCTGAAGAAAAACCCTTCCTGGGAGAGGTGCGGTGCGAGGCGCTGTCCGGCGAGGACATTTCGTAGAGGTTGAGGCGGTGGCTTCAACGCAGCAGCTAAAACTTGAGAGCAGTTAAAGAACCTTGCTCTAGTTAAGCTTCTTTTGCCACTTCACAGGTGAGAGCTTTTCCATACAAGCAAAGCTCTGCAGAGCCAGGGTGTTGAGATGCAAAGTGGAAAATCGGTGGCATGAGTTATCTCCTGCACATCACCGCTCTGTGAGCGGGCGACTGCTTTCCCTCGTCCGTGTTATTCCAGGTCTGATTTACTGGGACTGCTCTGCGGATATTGGCACTGATAGAATTGCAATTAATAGTTAAGGCTGCAGAAACCTGACTTGCAGATGCACTGGATGAGCTGTTTCGTACTGAAACACTATACGTAAAGGATCTGTACGTGTCTGGCATCCTGCTGGCTGTCTTGTTCTTGGTGTTTGGGCTCGCTCTGCTTGGTGGTACCTACAGCATCTGCTGAGCTCACCGGGAAGTTGTAATCCCGCGTTTGTGGTGCTGGCCCATTGCAATGGGAATGGGGTGTAAGGTAACAAGTGGGTGTTCTAATGACATTGAAGTATTGACACAAAGAATGGGCTGGAAAAAGCTGGAAATCATCTGAAGAGATAAAAGGTGTGCGAGAGAAAACGGGAGACAAGTGCCAGAAAGGCTGTTGCACAGTGATGTGCTGTCACACAGCCAGCGTGGAAAATCATTCTTCAGGGGCTGGCTGTTCTGGGGGTTTCCCTGCAGTATTAACGGTGTTCTTGATGCCCTGGAAATATGACAGGGTACTGGGTGTGCTCTGAGACCTCGCAGTGTGGCCGAGAGTCTCTGGCTGTTTTCCAGACACCCAGAGTAGGGTCCAGGGTGTGCCCAGCTGAGTGGGGTTGTGCAAGTTTGGAGGCAGCTGAACTGTCATGTGTCACTTGGCTATTTATGACTCAGTGGCTGGTAACCCTGTGTGTAGCATGAAGTCACTTAATCACTTTTTCCCTCCTCCTTGTCTTAAAAATTACCTTTTAATTGGAGCTTTTGCTTTCCAAAGAGCGGCACCCAATTTGGTTTGGTTGGGGATTCTGTTCTAATCTTCTGAACTAAGCTGGCAGCATTTACTCTTCTGTGTGCCTCTGCTAGCCACTAGTGTTGGGGTAGTGACACGAATGCAGCAACGTAACAGTGGTAAATACCTTTCTGAATTAAAATTGTGTCTGTGACACACCTTGCTACAAACCCCTAAAACCTGTAGATTATTTTTAAGTTTTCTATCTCCTGAATTAACTGCTGGAATGCTGCTTTTCCTGATGATGAGTTGTGGCCAGTGGCTTCTTTTTAGCTTCAGCAGTACCAATAAATTTGGAACCCATCACGTTGCACCTCTCCAAGCCTTTGGTGTTGTCTCGGAGTGCAGCTGTTGGTCGTGGAGCTTCAAAACTGTTTCCCAGCTCTGGGCAGCGTGGGGTCAGGGCTGTTTGCCAGGGACATCATTGCCGTTACGGCGTAAATCACCTGAGAAACTTGGAGTCTGAGTGTTTGGGGGTTGGCTTTTTTATCTGTTGGTTTTGGGAACAATTGTTTTCTCGCTGTTTTGGCAAGGGAGGAGAATGCAGCCTTAGAAAGCAGCTGCTGTGAAATACTCTCACTTTTCCACAGTGCTTGGTGTCTTTTTAGCTGGTTTTGGGAAATCGTAGAACTGAAAGCATTTTGTTTCCTATTAAAATGATTTTTTTATTTCCCAGTTGTTTTCTCTTTCCATAGCAATGAAATGTTGGATATTTGTAAGTTGCGTTTGTCTCTTCTGGGCTTAGCTGTTCACTTTCCTAGTAGGAGGGCAGTAGGGTCTGCAGCTTCTCTAGCTGATCTTGGAAGGCCTCCAGAATGGCTGGAGGCAGTTGATAAGTCAGTCTGAAACTTTCTATAAGCAGTTGGATGAGGAGCATTTAGAGCTTGAAAGAGGAGGGGTGAGGAGGTAGCACTGCAGACTTTCACAGGACACCTCCTCCACCTGGCCTTAGCAGTTGGCAGAAATCAAAGATACTGGTGTGGAGCAGATTTCTGGAGGGAGTTGGTCTCAGGGTCAATTGATGCTGTGTATCATGATTGCTACCTTCCTGGCCTGAGAACAGCATGGATGTTATGCAAATAATCTGTCTTATAAATGGGAGAATGTTTGGAAAGATGCAGAGAAGAGCTGCCATGGCTGAAGCAGTGAGTTTCAGCTGGATGCAGCTGAGGAATTGATATCCTCCCGTGCTCGGGTTACTGCCTGGCCCTGGCTGCCTTTAACTGTGCCAAGTAGTGGAGTGTCACTTCCCTGACTAGGAGGCAAATACACAAGTAATCGGGTTTGAAATACTGCGTTAGTCAGAGATGAAGCAGCAAAATAAGTAGGTCAGGTACTGAACACTTGCAGTAACCTGATGGGATGAACGTGGCTGCTACTTACAGCTCGTCTTTGGTTGCTTGGGGTTCTTTATTATCGTGACTGTAAAATCTAGGCTGCAGTTTGCTGTGAGTTCTGCTGGATTTTTGCTGTGCATACGCAGTGAACCTCCCAGTTTGGGGGGGGAAAGAACTGTCCAGGTGTGGTTTATCCCGTGATGATACAAGGGAAATAATTTCTACTGAAAATGAAGGTAGAATTTAGTTCTGTGCCTCCTGAGGAGAGCGAAGCTGTTTGAGGAGAAGCTTTCCACATGGGTAATGTGCTCAATATTGTGAAATTGCATCCCAGTTATGCCTGGAACGTTGAATTTATTCTTATCCTTCCTAGAAACTTCCTAACACTCTTGCCATAGCAGTTTATCACGTGAGCTACGGTCAGGGCTGCAGTCTAGCTTGGAACCTCTGCTTCAGTGCTTGAGACGAGCTCTTGCAAATAAGTCTGGTTTGATCTGGCTGTTCCAGGCTTCCTCATGTGCATGGACTGCCTGGTCAGAAAGGGCAGGGGAAGAAAGGAGCAGAGTGTGACAAAGATGTGTATATTTCTTTCCTCTTCGCAGAAACCATGGCGAGTCCTGCGAAGGATAACTATCGAATGAAGAGTTACAAGAACAAAGCCCTAAATCCTGAGGAAATGCGCCGGAGGAGAGAAGAGGAAGGAATTCAACTCCGCAAACAGAAACGAGAGCAACAGGTAACTGTCATCTTGACTAGCTTGTGTACAGCCTTAACACAGCCAGGATTGTGCTGCTGCCAAACGGGACTCTTCAAGGATCTGTGCACTAAGGTGTGTTGCAGTCTTTTTTCCCCCGCCCCGTGTTCTGAGATCTCGCTTTTCTCTTTTCCTTTGTACCTAGTACGCATCAAGCGCTCTCCAAGCGCTTTGTCCTTGGGGCGCCAGAGGTTTTTGTTCACAGATCCTTGTGTTTTAAAGTTTTGTTTTGGTTTTGATTTGTGAATGTGGTTATTTCCTGGAGCAGCAGGAAGAGCAAGTGAAAGTGTGAACTGCACATATTTCTTAATTCTGCAATGGGGTTTTTTTTGGCTTGGAGGTCTGTGAAAGTAAGAGGTGATTCCCAGGTGATGTGTGTGGCTCAGACTAAATGTTTGCTCCACTAGTGTGTCATCTACAAGCCGCCTTCTCCCCAGTTTCCCTAACTTGTTAGGTCAAATTCTGCACTTGCCAGTACCAGCGTCTCTGACTCGGGTATTTGCATATCCGAGGGCAAGACTTAGCGTGTTCTGTTGTTGGGGTTTGCGAGCCAAACTAGTCTGCAGAGCACAGAGCTGTTAGTAATGGCTGCTGCTCTACCCAGGCTGCGTTCAGACGGTATCTGGTTTGAGGAACAAGAATATCTAGTTACTAGGACTGTTCATCATTGCTTTCTAATAATGACTCCTCTGTTTTGTTTCCCACCAGCTCTTTAAAAGAAGAAACGTGGAGTTGATCAATGAAGATGCCTCCATGTTTGACAGTCTCCTTGTGGACTCCTATGTTAGTTCCACAACGTGTGGGGTAAGGTGCTTCTCCTTGTTGCACTCCTGCCTTTCAGATCGATTTCATGCTGTGGGCTGCGGAGAGCTGACAAACCTCAGTGGTTTTGTTTTGCTCCCTTCTCAAAAGTTACTACAGTGAACTGGAAGAGTCTTCCTGGAAGTAAATCGTGTGCTGTGATCTCAAGCTGTGAATCTTTGGATTACTAGCTAGGCACAGAACTGTGACAGGCTGTTGTGACTGATGCCTGAAACAACCTTTGTGTGAAACAGAACCATTGCGGTGTCTCTCTGCATCTTTTCAGGAGGGAGTGATCACAAGAGAGATGGTAGAGATGCTTTTCTCAGACGACCCTGACCTGCAGCTAGCAACCACACAGAAATTCAGGAAATTACTCTCCAAAGGTAAAACTTACCTCCCTTCCCTGCTGCAGGGGCTGATGGAGCCTTTCTCCTGCAAGCCTTGGTGCAGACGTGTTGCTGTACAGCCACTCGGCACCTCGGAGTTGATAATCCTGTAGTTTGCTAATGGTTTATGAATTGTTCAGAAAGTGATCCTGGGGAGTTGTCCTGCGAGTTCAGCACAGCTCGAGGTTATTCAATTAACAATTCAAGTAACAGTTCATGCTTGATCTAGTTCATGCACCAGATCTCTGCACTGTTTTGACACTGCCTTGCTATTGCAGAGCCGAATCCTCCCATAGATGAAGTGATCAACACTCAGGGAGTGGTGGACAGATTTGTTGAATTCCTGAAAAGAAGTGAAAATTGCACACTACAGGTAAAGGAGACTGCGCTGTGAATTCTTCCTGTCGTGGTGCTGTTTAATCTTCACAGCTTAGCAGGTGCTATCAGGGAAAAGGGATGAAATAACATAGTTCAGCTGCAGCAGAGGAGAATTTGGCCTTCGTGTGTCTGATAGGAGCTAGTGGAGCCCGGGAGTAAATGCGTGGGAAGGAATCAGGTGAGGAAAAAAACCTCCATTATTGGAGGCTTTTAAGTACAGGCAGAGAGTCTGTCAGAGATGGGTTGGGTAGTGCTGATCCTGCCGTGGGGCAGAGGGATGGAGTTAGATGGGTTCTTGAGATTCCTTCCAGCTTGGTAATAACTCTAGTTACTTGGTAGGGGTTAAAGATACTTCCATAGATGGAATTGGATCCGAGTTGATGACTGCTTTCATCTTTCCTTCTGCCCTCTGGCCCAAGGCCATGCATCACAGGGGCTTGCTTTCAAAAGCCCAGTGGAAATCTGCTTCCTAAACCAAAGGATCTGTGGCAAAGGCAGGGAATTTGCTGCTCGGCTTCACTTGAACTCGAGGCTTCTTTGTGGCATCAGCCAGATGAGAGGGTGGGCTGGCTACAGGAACCTTTCCACCCCGCGTGGGTTTATGTGCTATGTGTCTTTGCTTTTCCTGCTGGAAAATGGCCGTATGGGTGGAATGATGTGGCGTGACTGATGGTGATGTCTTCACTTGCTAATCCTTTGAGAAGCTGTAACCTTGTGAGAAGGCGTTTAGCGGATTTGGCTTTTTTATCTCTCAAGAAAATAAAACCCTCTGAGTATCCTTTGAGGTGTTCTGCTGTGATGTGCTTCCTTTCTCTCGCAGTCCTTTTAATAGAAGTTGAAAGAATCACAGTCAAAATTTATTGACAAATATTTTGCTACATCAGGATTATTTGATGAATGTTTTTGTCACTTCTTTGCTCGTTTCAGTTTGAAGCAGCGTGGGCACTGACGAACATTGCATCAGGAACTTCCCAACAAACAAAAACAGTGATTGAGGCTGGGGCAGTTCCTATATTTATAGAGCTGTTAAACTCTGACTTTGAGGATGTTCAAGAACAGGTAAGGTTCATGCCCTGCTTTGGGGTTAGGGGAAGAATCACGGTGGGTTGTACAAGATTAAAACTCGGTGTTTTGAATGAGTGACCAGTGTCTAACCACTGGCTCCAGACAAATCAAGGTATCATTTGCCTGAAGTGATAGGAAAATGCTTTCTTAGCACACTGCCCTTTTCTTCCTCGGTCCAGAAAGCGCGTGGATGCTAAAACTGTTGCTGTTTCCTTTCAGGCTGTCTGGGCATTGGGGAACGTTGCTGGAGACAGCTCTGTGTGTAGAGATTATGTCCTTAACTGCGCTATTCTTCCTCCCTTATTAATGTGAGTAGCCATGAATACTTGCCAATACACTTCCTGAAGTCCCACTGTACTGCAGCAGAGTAATACTTGAGCTGGGTGAAGAGATTCCCTACTGCTGTGTGGTGATGTTCACTGGGAATCGAACCACTGCTACCAGATAAACTGGCAGCTCAGAGAAATACCTGATAAAACAGAGTGGGACTTGGTAGCTAACATGCCTTCTCACAAACCTTTCCCCTGCTCTGGGTCTGCAGCGGGTGCTGTCGCAGTGTGCTTGGCTTTGAAGCCCCAGGGCTTGCTGTGTCACACTGCGTGTCCCTCCAGGCGCCTGCTCTGTGCTTGTGCTGTGAATTTCAGCTGCTTGCTCGAGTGGGCTCCCTTAGGACTGAGGAAGGGGAGCGGGTCTCTGGACACCACCTTGCCTCTGCAGCTCTGAAGTGTGGTGCACACCTCCCCAGAGTCAGCAGATCTCCTGCCAGGCGTGTGCTCTCGCTGCGCTGGAGAATTCATCTCTGCTTTATCCTGTCCCTGGCAAACCGAGGCTTTGTCACAAGTGACTTGGCTTGTTACGCTGCTGCTTCTCTGTCACCTGTCAGTGGTGACTGCTGACGAGCCCTCAGCCCACAGGACTCGCTGTCCTCAGTGGAGTGGAGAGGCAGCAGATGGTCTCTAGTGAGGGCCATCTGACCTCATAGGGGTGCAAGTGTCTGCCTGGGCTGAATTTGAACTTGGACCTGCATTTGACTAACTTACCTTTCCTTCTTCAACTTGTCTAGTGTGGAACTTGCTTTCCTGACCCGTGTCCCTTGATGGTGGTAATAATAGCTATCTATCCTGAGAAATAATTGCGTGTCACTTCTCTGCTTGCTTATTGAGAGGCTCAAGTGACAAGCAGCACAGCTTGAGCTACAAGTGCAGTGGTGGTTTGACTTCCTTAAAGTCATACTAGATTATCTTCCTTTGATTTCCTTGCTGGCTTCCACATCAAGGATTATAACTCATGGTAATTGTCTCTTTAGGCTCCTTACAAAGTCCACCAGACTGACAATGACACGAAACGCCGTCTGGGCCTTGTCAAACTTGTGCAGAGGAAAGAGTCCACCGCCCGAATTCGATAAGGTGAGAATAAATGCCTTGCTGGCAGGCAGGTGATGGGGAGACACCCACTTAAGATGTTTGTCTAAATTATTTTTGACTGTTGGACTTCTGCAAGTCAGTCCAGGTGGGGACAGGGTGAGGTTCTTCCTGCTGAGGTTGATCTTGCTGTTCAGCAGATGTTTGAGCGCCTGGTTAATTTTCTGTCTGGCTCTATTGGCAGCTGGGCTCCTCAATAAGGGACAGACCCAGGCTTCCCAGCAAGGCAGCGTACGCTGCAGACTTCTCTAAACCCTCTCGTTATAAACTCTGGAATGTTGAGTCTTCTCTCAAACTGTAACTAAAAACTTGATTACGAAACCTCTAAATGCTGCGAAACAGGGCTCCTGTATCTGTGGGAGCTTTCCTCTTTCCCCCCTGGCACTAATAAAAGGTTCTGCTGGCCTTTCAGGTGTCTCATCCTTCTCTGGTAGAACAAAAATATTTTAAGATTAATGTGTTTCACTTTTTAAAAATGAAAGCTCATGTGTCAAAGGTGGGAAGCCTGTGGTGAGGGGTGAAATCTGACTAGAGCGTGCATGTAACACCACTTCGAAAGGATGGAAGTATTCAGAGGTATAACTGCTGGCTGCTGCTCTGAATACTGAGCTATTTAGGGTTATTAAGACTAAGAAATGGAGCAGTGCTCTTACATAAGACACATAAGGAGCTTCCAAATGGTAGTGTGCGCAGCAGCGCTTGTCTCGGGAGTCTAGACTTAGTCCGAGTGGAAGGGATGTAATTTTAGTTTAGCAGTAAAGCTGTTGAGGTAACTTCAGACACCGTGATTATGAGGTATGTGAACCAGCAGGGAAGCTGCTGCTGTCGGGGGAGGAAACCGTGGAGGTCCAAGGCTTTGTTATCTTGCCGGCCAGCACAGCCACGGGGTGTTTGCCTGCAGATGTGGTGGTCCTCGGCAGAACGTGACTAACCCGGGCTGGTGGCTCTTGTAGGTGTCTCCCTGCCTGCCGGTCTTGTCCCGATTGCTATTCAACAGCGACTCTGACCTGCTGGCAGATGCGTGCTGGGCTCTTTCCTACTTATCAGACGGCCCCAATGAGAAAATCCAAGCAGTTATTGACTCGGGAGTGTGTCGGCGACTGGTGGAGCTGTTGATGTGAGTATCTCCTCTCGCTGCTTCAGCTCAGTGGGACTGGGAAACGGGTGACGATCGCCAGCTCGTATTGAAACCCATCCGAGCCCTCTTCCTGCCTCTGGTGCACACAGGGTCGGGTAGTGGGTCCCTCATCTGGCCTCAGAGCCGGCGTGTCAGGGGATCTGAAGCAGGCTGAGAGCTGTACTTGACCAGCTTTTCTTTCTGAGGGAAGCTGAGTATTTCCTAAGTGCTGCAACGCAGGTTAACACCGTGCACTAGGAACAACTTATCCGAGAGATTGGACTGACACTTCTAGTCTGTGAAAGGAGAGAGGGCCGCAGAGTGTCCTGTGCTCACAAACTTCAGATACGCTTACAGAAGCCCAGTTACCTGGCAAATCAAAGGTGACAAGAACAGTGTGGCACAAATCAGCTCTGCTTTGTTTCTCTGACACCTGTGTGGACAAAACCATTTGTTCTTTGCGGTTTGAATGAGCCTTGTCTCTAACACCTTCAGGACTGGTAGAACTGTGAGAGAGCTGCTTCCAGAATTGTGAAAAACTTGGGGTATTCTCACTGAGTGACTCTTTTGTTGAGGAAGGTGATGGAAAAGGGGAGGTTTGTAACTTCACTCGAGATGACGGAGTTGAGGTAGGAAGCCTACATGGATGAACAAGCAGCTCCACAGTAAACTCAAACATGAAAAGAGCATCTAAGAGGTGGAA
>JANHFX010007340.1:0-15789 GCA_027560015.1 Chloroceryle amazona
GCGGCCCGGGAAGAGGGGTTGAGGGGTGGAAGAGAGGACTCCCCCCCACACGCAGACAGACGCACTTGGCGGCTGTTACTCCTGGCCCCAGAGCGGGACTGTCGAGCCTGGGGGAGGAGGGGAGGCCCTGTGCGGAGCTGGCGGGAAGGGGCCGCGTTGGTTCGCAGGTGCTGCCGTTCCTCCTGCCCGCGTCTGGAGGGACGGGCCCTCCTGGCCCCAGGGGCACGCCCGGTGCTGCGGCCTTGATGAAATGGGGCCGTGGTGATAACCGGAGGGTCTCCGGTTTAAATTTAAAAACGGTGGCACTTTATTCTGTTAAGCATTTTATTTTAAAAGAGGGGTTTAGTAGATGATTTAGTAGTTCATTCTTAAAGGAAATGACAGGGAAAAAATTGCAGCAGATATGTGGCAAAGGATTTGATCATGGCCTTGCTGTAAGTAGTTCAGAAATTAAGCTCTAAGTAAAGTTTGCTTCTTCTGCTAGAGGAATTGCCAGGAGGTGATACCTGGGGAATCTGTAAACCTGATAAGTTACAGTAGGTACTGAATTAGAGAAAGGTGAAAAAAAAAAAAGGCAATATGTTAAATTTACTAGTGACTTAAACTAAAGAGCACTGACATCTGTTTAAACAGCATCTTCAGGTCAGTTTTTGCCAAATACTGAAGCTTGGTGGTAGCAGAGATTAGCAAATCTCAATTGCAGACTTCTGGCTACTGCTGAGGGGGACGAGTGTTTTAGTGACTGCAGACACAGTCAGCGTCCTCTTTGCCATCTCCTAGGCCTTTTTCCCCAAGGCAGTGTTCAAAGAAAGGAGGAGCTACGAATTGTGGAAGGGTTTTGAAGCAGGGGTTGTTTACTGGACAAGTCCATGTCCCCAGGGACTGCATCCAAGGGTGCTTAGAGCTGACAGTGTCTTCATGAAGTTACTTTGTCATCTTTGTAAGGCCATGAGATTGGGGGCAGATAGTTCTCTGAAGGCTGGAGAAAGACAAATCTTACTTTTGCCTTGAAAAAGGATGAGAAGGATGATCCAGAGAACTACAGGCTGGTCTTTGGAGAAGATGTCAAATAAATGAGAGCTGACGAATGTAATTGTTCTGATAGATACAGTTTCTGAACTACTGAAGTGTGAAAGTTTTGCATATCTGTTCCTGGAGATAACTGAGAAATTATGTTCCAACAAATGGAGACCTGATAAAGATGCTAAAGCCAAAAGTACTTTATTAAGATTTACATTAAATCTGAAAGTGATCTGGAAAGGGTATTATGGGTAAATAAGCATAAATAAGTTATTAGATTAGTCAGGAAGGGAAAATCCTGATAAACAGAAGAATCCAAAGCAGGGGGGGGCAGGGGGAAGCAACCTTAAATTGATATTATGGTAGTAAGTGAAATAAATTATTGATGAACACAGTGCAGTGGAAGAAATTTTGTGCTACTGATTCACATGTCTGGATTTTCCAGACATTGAAGGTAGCTGAAAGGGTATATGATCAGTGTCAGTGAAAAATACAAATATTGCTGAGCTTATTAAAAGAATGGGTTTGATAATAGCATTGCAATGCAAATATTTCTTGGAAAGATCTCTTCAGTCCTACATAGACCTGTGTCAAAGTAATAGAAATAGTTCAGAAACAGACAGATGAAAACATGACTATATCTGAAAATGTAATGTAAGTGCATCCATTTGACTGTTAAGTGATGATGAATAGGGTAATACATGTGTAGGCATGCAAAATAATAGCTGGCAAATAAATGAGAAGAAAGGAGCTCTTACACCCTGCAAATTTAATAAGTCTATTAAATTGGAAGGCCACGTATCCTGTATAGTGCTCCATTAAGCTGGTATGTATTTGACAGAAGACAATAGTATGCTCAAAAAATTCAACCCACTAATGAACCTTTTCTTTTTCTTTCCCCCCTCCCCAGGGATTTAAACCACGTAGAGTGGTCTGCACTGTGAGGTTACTCCATGATTGTTGGGCTGGATGACCTTTAAAGGTCCCTTCCAGCTCAGAGCATTCTATGATTCTCCCTCGCAGGATTTTTAATATTACCTCAGGCACTTCTGAATTTTATTACCTTATATTTGGTCTTGTCTATCCATCATCAAGCAGCCCTTACACCGTAGGGAAGTGTCAGAGCCCTAAGCTGCTTTTGGGGGTAGGCTGATGGGTTAATGCTTAGTTGCAAGAGGGTGTTCTTGACTTCCTTTCCCTCCTCCACAAGTTGCCTGCGTGTTCCTTTCAGTTACTGCTTTGTGCAAAGCCAGTTCTGCTCTGGGTTCAAGGATTGTAGCGCAGCCCTCTTATCTCAGCTGCTTCATCAACCTGCTACACAAAAGGCAGCATTATACTCCTCATTTCTTTTTCCTAAACAGCATCTGTACAAAGATCTGACTTCAACACGGAATTCAAGGATTGTTCTTGTGCAGAATAGCTGTGTCACCGTTAAAGCACCCTACTGGTCTTGCTCCAGGGCTGTCAAGTTGCTATATGCTAACAACCACCAGAGGAGCAGTGTATCAACGAAAACATGAATGAATGTGGATGGATCTTAGGTTAATAAGTGTCAAACCACCGTTCTGATCTGTGAACATCTGGAAAAGGCCACTACCAAAGGCAGTCATTTGCCTTTTGGACCAGGCCAGTTACTAATATTAACCCGTGTGACAGCTGTGTTACTGTCATCCAGTAAGGAGAGCATATTTTTCAGTTTACATTTTTTCAGATTGCTGTTTAAGACAGCATGGTGTGTTCATCTTTCAATTAAATATAGTTTGCTTTCTTTAACTTACATATAGATTTTTTTTTTTTAGTTTGCTCACTTTAGGCTTATATTTTCATATTTGAACTGGTTTATAAGCCCAGTTCCTTCTCTTCTCAGGAGAAGTTTGTACTATGTTAATTATAACTGCAGCAGCCTATGAAAACAGAGAAGGAATTGCTGCAGTTTCATACACAAAGGAATAAGCACAGCAAATTCTTGAAATTTGAATTTTAACAGTTCCTTTACAATGGATGTCTTTAAAAAGCTAGAAATAAATCTGTGAAGTGTTACCTTCAGAAAGACAAAAATGCAATTTGTGTGCTTACACTTGTTCTGTAAATACTAGAGACACCCTGAATTGACTGCTACTGACTGTTGGGCTACCTGTTCCTCACGTACACAACTATATCTTCCTAGGAGAAGCCTCAGAAGAAAATCTAAAGCTTTTTTTTTAGCGGGGAATTATTCCAAATTTCTGAAATTAGTGTTTTAATTCTACTGTTTTCATTCAGCAGAGGGTTTAGCTGAGTCCCAATTTAAGATTAGATGGTACTGAAATTTTGAAGGCAGATTTACAGAACAGAGCAATGGGGGAGAACCTTTGCACAGTACTTGGGAGCGGTCTGAAAATCAGGCACAGGTAGATGCATAAAAAAAGGGTATGTGCTTTTGACATGCATTGAATTCATTTTTTGTAAACATCAGAGAGACTGAATTTTCTGAATGGGGCTTGCACTGCAGTCTCTGCTTGATCAGTGAAAAAGCAGAGTAACTGATGTGTAGTACTAACTAGCAGAAGTTCTGTGACCACCAGAAAATGATTTGACAAGTAGCAACGATTAAGGAAGAGAGAGGAGGCTCTTGAAGGGAATTCTTAACTCTCTGCTGGGTCCATTGATAAAATCCCTATGAAGTCTACTCTATGTCAAACTCCTTGATGATCTCAGTCAAGTGATTCTCTGGTGTCTCGTGAAAGCTCAGCATAAGATAAAGGTTCCTGGAGACTTGCAGGCGAGTGTTGAGGGAGCAGGCTGCCATTGCTGCTGTTCTGGCCAGAGGTAAAAGTTCACTGCCTTGAATATCAAAAGGAATTCAGCAGACAAAACCTTGGAAGCTCCAGCTGAAAAAAACTGTCCAGGCAGTGCTTTTGAGCAGAACTAATGAAAGACTTTTCAAGAATGTCTTCTAGATTACTGTGGTGTAAAAAAAAAAAATCATCCTAATGTGTTTCAAATGAGATTTAAAGGGATTATTAACGATATCACTTCTCATCCATTTTGGAAAAGAGCAGGAAACTTCCCTTCCCATAGTATTTCTTAAATTATTATTAATTACTGAATAACTTAGAGAGCTATCTGTCTTTGTAGGGATGAGTTCTGATGTAAAAATATCCACTGAGGTAGTTAGCCACCTGCTGTTTGAATTATGCTCCATACAAATAAAGTTATTGTTTATTTCTTTTTCCCTTCCTCCAAAGAAAGCACTATGGCTGCTACAGTGAACCTGGAGCTTGATCCTATTTTTCTGAAAGCTCTTGGCTTCTTGCACTCGAAGAGTAAGGATTCTGCTGAAAAGCTGAAAGCGCTGCTTGATGAATCTTTGGCCAGAGGAACTGACTCAAGCTATCGTCCATCTCAGAAGGTATTGGTATTGGAGAACATGGGGTATTGCTACAGGCCTTTTCGAATCTCCTGCTAGTTCTAGTTCATCTTTTATACCTGGAAAGTTAAAAGAGAAACAGAAATTGAATAAAAAGTAATTAAGGAATGTTCATCATTCCCCTTTTATGCAACATAGTCTAGTCAACAAATTTGCATTAATAGGGGTAAAGAATAAATAGATCTTCTTACCTACTTGGTGTACCGAGACCTGTAAAAGAGATTCAACAGTATAATCCGAGTGTCATGACTTTGTAGTAGTACTTTTTGTCTTCACTTTTATCTTGGTTTTGCCATTTTTGGTTGTAACCTATCATACGTGCTATCGAAAGTTGACTCCAAATTATGTATATCTTCAGTTACAGGCAGAGCTAAAAGATCTTTAATATGCAGATTATTTTTGCCTCTTATAAATATGAAACAAAACAAGCTATTTACTGATAAAGCTGGATCTCTTTTCTTGCAATTCTGTTGATGAAGTCATACAAGAATGAAAAACACCAAATGGTGCAAAGCAGAAATTTGCAGGCTGAA
Source organism: Chloroceryle amazona (assembly GCA_027560015.1). NCBI lineage: Eukaryota > Metazoa > Chordata > Aves > Coraciiformes > Cerylidae > Chloroceryle > Chloroceryle amazona. The sequence goes on from JANHFX010007340.1 coordinate 4,963, forward strand.
ACCATTGCCATCCCATGGACAAATGTTATTTTTCATCTACTTAAAAATCACTAAACACCTGCTAAAGAGAATATTTGAATCTGAGATTAGTGTATGGAGATAACCAAGTGGGGAGGGACATGCTCGTATTGTTCTGTGTTGCCATATGGATAATGAGGTAGTGTTCTCCCCTAGGATGCCTAGAAGTCAGCCTGGTGTGTTCTAATGGTGGTCTGCATGCTGATACATTAGTGATATCTCATTTCTATGTGTACATGGTTCTGAATAACTAAAAGGCACCATTACTGCTACAGCAGACTTCAAGCTTCTACTGTGGGGTCTAACTCCATTCTATTCAGATTAACTCCCTGAGACCTAGACTGCAGCTCCCTCAGGTGCCCTCTGTCAGAGCTCAAAGCAGCATTGGTTTGTGGGTTAAAGAGGAAGCAAGGAGCTTGGGAAGAGCCTCTCTGCGAAGAGGCTTGGGAAGCAAATTGTGATAGCGGCTCGGCTGGTAGTCACCCTCAGCTGAAACTGAGGCTCAGGTCAGAGGAAGAAATCTTCTGTTCTGTATTCAGTGTGTCTCCGGTGCCAGCTGGACTTCAGAGCTTAGGAATGGAAAAAAACTACAGGAATCCCTTTCCCTGCATTCTTGGGCTGCAGGATTAATGTGTATTTGGCTGTAAAATCCAAGAAGAGTAAGGAGTACAGGATTACCATGGTCAGGTAGATGAGGAAATCCATTTCTGACTCTGGATGCAACAGCAAGTCAGCAAACCTGGGAGGGGACTGAAGCCCGGGGCCCATCCCAGCATACAGCAGAGAAGTACAGTACTCCCTTCTCACCAGGCTGGGGAAGGTACCTTCATGCCCACTGATGCGATCGGTCACTCATTTACAGACTTGCTTGCTTATCCATTGCTGGCACTCAGCGTGTCATAAGAACTACTGATTTGTGTTGAGGTCTTTATTAATCCGATAGGTGAATGTGAACTGAGATCAAGCAGAGGTCAATATTTTTCTCTGAGAATGAAGTATTGATGTCTGCTGACATCAGATGTCAACTTATGTTTTCAGTTCGTATTGACTTCTGTCCTCACAACTATCTGAATTTGGGTTATCTCTTTGAATTTTAAAAGCAGAGAAGTTTTCCTTTTTAATTAACTTTCCAAAGAGGATCTGTCTTTGGAATAAGAGCACCTTTTCCTCTGGAAGGTGAGTGATAAGGAGAGGTTTTAGTAATTGGCTGCATCTTAAACACACTAATAGTCAATGTGGTATAAAAGCATTTCTTAAATGTTTTTTAAAAGTCTAGGTGTAGTTGACCGATGTTGTGTGACATGTTGTTTGCCCATCCTGTACCTAAGTGCAAACTAGGAAGTAACTCACGTGTAGGGATTGTTTTCAATTTTTGTTTCTGTTTTTAGGAAGTAGAGCAACCAAAAGTATCTGTTGTCAAACCTATTTCAAATAAGCAAGAGCCTAAAGCTGCTTCTAGTTTGCCTTCTGGCAACAACAATGGCAAGCCTACGGTATCAGAAAAGGTGAAAAAAGAAACAGAAAAGAGATCTGATAAAGTAAGTATTTTTATGTGCTTAAGTGAAATATCTGGGTTAATAAACTTGGTGTTTGAAAGCTCTCCTTTTTAACCCGTGTAAGTCAACCCAGCCAATAGTGCGTATCCCGTGAGCCCTGTTAGCCAGTCGTGTTGCCATTTATGCAAGCCAGCAAAAGTTGTTCCAATTATTCCGTCTTTTCCCTGCTTATTGAATGGGGGTTGGACTAGATGACCTTTCAAGGTCCCTTCCCACGCAAGCCATTCTGTGATCCTATGTTTTAAATATCCTGATAATAAGAGGTTGCTAAAATGTAACAGGCTGAAATGTGGGGTTCCCAAAACTTCTGCAAGGATTCTGAGGTGAAGTACAAAAAGTGGACTTGAGCTTTTAGTTTTTAGTAGTAAATATTTTGAAGAAAATATGTAGCAAAGGAAAATATGTTGTGTGTGTAGAGTACACCACCTTATACTGGTAATCTACTTGTTCAGTCATTTTCTCATTTTAATAATGCTCATTAGCTTTTTGCATTTTCACATTCTGTGTCTGTGTGTATCACAGGTAAAAGGTGATACCACTGAAGGAGCTGATACAACAAAGAAGCCCAGACTAGAGAAGCAAGAGGCTCGTTCCTCTCCTATTACAGTTCAGACAAGCAAGGATTTATCCATGCCTGATTTATCTAGCTTTGAGGAAACCAGTGCTGATGACTTTGCTATGGAAATGGGATTAGCCTGTGTTGTTTGCAGGTAAGTCAACACTGCTTCATTGCAATTGTGTGGTACCCCTTTTTTTTATTATTATCATGTACTAGTGAGTTAATGCTTTCTGCAGTTTTTATTCTGGAAATCACTTAAGCACATATCCAAAATTAATAATAAATTTAAGCACCCTTCATGAATAAGAATGGTTTCTTGACAATGGAACCTTTAATGAGAGAAACAATTTTTCTTCAGGAAAGTGAAATGATAATAAAACTAGACATGATGCAAAAGCTATAATCAGTGTTTAACCTGGCTACTGAAGGTGTTACTTGTAGATAGCTGTGTTCACAAATTCATAGTGCTCTTGTAAAAGATGCATCTATCCTGGCTACTTAAAATAGCTCTCATTAAGCTGTGCTGGAGGGAGGGAAAGAAACAAACCCTTAGTGAGAGGATGGCAGCAGTCAGAATTTGTTTTCATTTTATATGAAACCTGCTGGAACTGATGTCACGTGGCTCTCAATCTCCAGCTCATGCAGGACAGGAGGCTTTTCAGGGTACTAGTGCTTCAGACTGTTTGAATCCAGCACATTGGTTAGATGGTGTTCCACCATTTACTGCTCAGCTGTAAGCATGTGGCCCTTTTTGGGCTTAGCCATCCTGCGATGAAATAACATCCCACTAGATATGAAATATAAAAGCACTGGATACTCTGTAAAATATTTAGAAAATAACATCTTTTAATAACTTAATGAATTAGTCCATAACTGTGAATGGCAATCTCATGTCCAATTGCAGAGCAGGTGAGGTTGATAGCCAAAGGGCTTACATTTATATGGCTGAAGACAGTTAAGGAGACCCAAGCTGTGGGTTCACAAAGCAAAAGAGTGCATTTGATGATAACTATTCCTTTTTTATAGGTGTAAAAACTAGAGACATTAAATGTTCTTCAATATTTGCCATGTGTCAAATGTATCTTCATAGTGATTGGGAGTATTGAGCGTTGATGCTTGTGGTGTCATCTTGTTCTTTAATACCAAGTTAGGCATAAGGAGAGAGTATTAAAATAACTTGATTCTCTCCAATACCTGCAGATCTCAGAAAAACAAGACTCACCAGTTATATGGCTCCTCAATTACATGAAAAAGAAATACATGTAGTTTGGAGATGATAGTGAACCGTCTCTCTTGAAGGCTGGGGAAAAAACAGTATTTTAAAAAGCCTGGGTTTGAAAGAACATTTTTATTAATAATTTTTTTAAGGTTACAAAAAAAATCATGAGTTTTCTTTCTCAATAATTTAAAAATAACTCCAGTTTAACTTGTGTCTGGGCATGAAGAATTTGTGGGTTATTTTAATCAGTCTGGTATTGTTCTTTGCAATTTTAAAATAGAGTGAGTCTCCTTCCTTAAGTCATGGGATTGAAACATCACTGCTTTTATCTGACCCAGTTTATTTAGGAATAAGAAACAAGCAAAACGGCTTTTGAAATATCCTGCATCTGAAATAATGTGGCCTGGAATTTCAGAAAGGTTTCTCCCTCTGTTTTTAAATAGCCAATTTAAAAGAGAAATATTTCTTAGGTGTTGTAATATCTATATGGACAATACCTGCAGACTTCATTTTCCAGTTATATAAAGAAATAAGGTATTGCCTTTCCCCACCCACCTACAAACAGAGTTTCCATGGTTACCTGGGTACCTGCTCCTTGGGGATATGAGCAAAAGCAGCTTAGCAATTAAATAGCCTGATTTGTCATCTGAAAGAAGAAATCATTAGGAAAATGGTATTTGGCTAACTCAGACATACTTCCAGCCATGTGTATATCACTAATTTGTCATTTATACAGCATGATTACTTTCACCAGAGGCCCACACAAAATTAAGTCCTCCTAACCAGCCTGCACATTTGCTTTAAGGCAGAACTGCACAGTTAATCCTTCCTAGCCCATCTTTCCGTGATTCTGGCGTTATCTCAAATTACAAGTGTCTATGTTTGTGTAGTAGGGACCAAAAGGATGGCTAATAAAACATCTCTAAAGTAGTATGCAGCTTGGATGATGATGCTGTTAAATCTTGTAGCAGAAAGGACTCTTAAAGGCTTGTTACTGAGAAATTACTTGTTCTTGAACTGTAGTGCTCTACAGCTTACAGCAAAATGATCCAAATGTAGACTAGTCCTTCATGCCAATGTCATGAGAAGTCATAACTGGTATGCAGTGAGGTATCCATAAAATGCCCAGTTGAAGCAAAGCAGGTGAGACCTACATTTCTAATATAAAAATCAAAACAGGGAAGTCAAAAGTGTCATATGCACATATTTGATAGTACAGAAGTTTTAGATTTTCTTGAAAGAAATTGTCTTTAAAAAAAAGAAAAAAATCTAAAAAAATTGTTAATACAAACTCATACAGGAGGAAGAGGAATACATTTCATCTGCCACAGGTAGAAATTACATGTGAAAGCAAAAATAGTCCTTTTTTATTTTTTTTCTTAAACCTTACAACAATTGAATAATCCTTTAAGTGCTTTCTCCCATAATCTGTTCTTAACTATTTGCTCTGCAGGCAAATGACAGTTATTTCTGGGAATCAGCTAGTGGAGTGTCAAGAGTGCCATAATCTCTACCACCAGGATTGCCACAAACCTCAGGTGACAGACAAGGAGGTGAATGATCCTCGGCTGGTGTGGTATTGTGCCCGCTGTACCAGGCAGATGAAGAGAATGGTAGGAGTCAGGTTTTTTTGTCTCATATGAGCACTATTTGAATACACCAGGCTATTGCCAATATGTGAGATTTTATGGGCTGCAGAAATCTTGGGAAGCATGTTGGAAGAACCATTTTTCTCAGCAGTGCTTCCATTGCTGCAGCTGTATTTTTTTAATGTAGCATGTCAGAGTACTCTGTAATGTGCTGCTTAAACAAAGCTTTTTAAAAAGCTGAAGTTGACTGAAGAAGAGTGAAATAGGATTATTTCCTATTCAGTAAGCAGCAACTGAAAACTTATTTTGTTTCAGGTGATAGTGTGTTTTTAGTGTGTGTCTGCCAAATACCCCTACAGTTTTAGTTTTCTTCTCAGCTTTAGACACAAATGATTGCTTTTCTGTAAGGCAAGACTGCAAATTTCCATCCAGATCTGAAGTGTTGAGTGTTGTAAGGCTCAACAATAAGCACATTCCAGGCAAAAAAAGCCTTTATTTTAATTGACCTACATGTTAATTTCTTGACTAAACAGAGAAATTATTCCTGATCACACAGGAATCCCACTTATCTCATTATGAGAAACAAACCTCAGAGTAAGAAACCATCCCCTATTACCTTATTTCTCAGGCACCATTAAGGTTGAAATTGGAAAGGCTAGATGGCAATCTGATAATGCTCATGCTTTTTGTTAACAGCCAGAACAGGCAATGTAGTAGGAGCCATAACTACTTTGGGTTGGTTTGTTTTTTTCCTATGACTTATACAGGCTCAGAAGACACAAAAACCACCTCAGAAACCAGCTCCTGCAGTGGTTTCAGTTGCACCAGCTGTGAAGGATCCATTAGTCAAGAAGCCAGAAATTAAGTTAAAAGCTGAGACCCCACCAACTTTTCTAGCATTCAAGAGAACAGAAGTTAAGGTAATGTAGTTTAAATTTTCCAGCAGAAGAGTTTACATTTCACTGCATAATCATTTTTTTCAATTAGACTAATCTTTTTGCACAAGAACTATGAACAAAAATAGTCTGCTATACTACGTGCACTCTGTAGTGACACAGCATAGTGGTTTTGCATTAACCACTAAAAGACTCGGGGAGGGGGGGAGGAATCCTCAATTCTGTTAAGTCCCTAAAGCATCTATCTCTTGATTGAAATTTTTATTTTACAAGGGAGAAAACAGAATTTACTCTACAGATTTGTTTTTTTCCAGTGGTACTTTACACAAGTAGAAATCCTCATAAATGTGCTCTCCCAGCTCAGAAAGCCAATTGCATCCTGGGCTGAATCAAAAGTGTGACCAGCAGGTCAAGGAATGTGGTTTTCCCTATCTACTCCATTCTCATGAGACTCCATCCGGAGTCCTGCATTCAGTTCTGGGGCCCCCAACATAAGAAGCACGTGGACCTGTTGGAGAGGGTCCAGAGGAGGGACACAGAGATGCTCAGAGGGCTGGAACACCTTCCCTGTCAAGACAGGCTCAGAGTTGGGGTTCTCCAGCCTGCAGAAGGCAAGGCTCTGGGGAGACTTTGTAGTGGCCTTCCAGTACTGAAAGGGGGCTGACGGGAAAAATGGGGAGGGAGGGAGGGACTCTTTATCAGGGAGCATAGTGATATTGCAGGGGGTAATGTTTTTAAACTGAAAGAGGGTAGATTTAGATAATAGGAAGGAATTCTTCACTGTGAAAGTGGTGGGATATGGGAACTGGCTGCCCCATCCCTGCAAGTGTTCAGAGCCAGTTTGGATGAGGCTTTGAGCAACCTGACCTAGTGGAAGTTGTCCCAGCCCGGGACAGGGAGTCTGGAACTAGATTATCTTTAAGGTCCCCACCAACTCAAATCATTCATTAATTCTATGAGCTGTATAAAAGATACCATCTGCTCTCTGTGGCAAGTAACATCTGCATATTTTTATAGTTAAAAGGCTTCTCCTCTTGATAGTGGTGGACTTAACAGTGCTGGGTTAACAGTTGGACTTGATGATCTTGAAAGTCTTTTGTGGTGTAGGCCATTCTGTGATTCTATAATAGGGAAAGTTTAGCTGGCTCTGTGAAATCTAACTTAAGAGGCTGCTGCTTCTTAGAGGTTGCCTCATGCTTCTGTTTCTCCAAGTTATTTAATAAATATTGTCACAAGTTGGTCAAAGGTGGTAAACCAGAATTGGTGTAACAAATAACATATTAATCTAACAAAGCATGACCCTTACCTAGGAAAGCAGATCTTTAGCTCAGCATCAAAACAATTATTCATGTGCTCAAAGTTCCGTTTGCCATTGCTCTGCCTGGATGCAAACCATCATGAATAATACGATAGCTATTGCTCAAGCACTTACATTTACAAATAACTTTTTTTTTTGCCTCAGCGGTTATTTATGTGCCTAAATGGGTTGTAAGAGTGAGGCCCCTATTTCATCCATCATCTTTACTGTTTAGAAACTGTCCAGACACATTGTAGAAAGGGTATTACTTGAATAGAGGGGGTTTATTTCTGTTTTCTGCCATTGGGTATAACTCTTGATTTAATAATTCAATGTATATTATCCCCATCTGAAAACTGGGGATTTTAGGTTTAAGGTGTGGGAACTGCCAGTTCATGTCTGGCACTTTGCAGGCCAGGAAAAGTTTGTTTGCAGGAGGTTTGTCTTTTGCAGTGCGTGAATGGGAATACTAAAGGAAAGAAGTGCAGTGACTTTTTCTTTGTTTAAAATTGTAGCTATGGTACAGGCTGCTAAGAACCAAGAGGAGGGAAGGAAAGGAAAAAATGTAGACAGTGCAACTGTGACCAAAAGACTGTAGCAAAATGCAATATCTATTGGCTCACTCCCTGATTTTTGTCTTTGTCATCTTGTTAAAAAGTGACACCAGGTAATGACAGTAACCAATAAAAGTTGGTGGCTTGCCTCCCTTTTTATACTTGACAAATTGGGGCTTTTTGTATTTCCTTCAATTAAAGCATCTTTCAGAGGTCATGCAGGGATCACAGTGCCATGTGACTGCCTACCAGCCACGTGGGGCAAAGGGGAGAAAGGGTAATACTGGTTTTATGCAGCTGGGCAAGTAAAAGTTGGCTGCACCTAGCATCCTTTCCTTTTCTTGTTCATACTTCTAACGGTAGTGACTAGTGATGAAATATTGTCCACTGGGTGTTCCTGGGGGAAGAACCGAAACAGAGGCTTGACTTATTCCTGCTGTGATGTGTTACACAAATAGGTGCTACTATAATAAGAATCCTTTATTTATTTTAGACCTCAGCAGCAATTTCGGGGAACTCGGCCAGTACAAGTGTTTCCTCTTCAGCAACCAGTGGCCTTACAGGATGGGCTGCTTTTGCAGCCAAAACCTCTTCTGCCAATCCATCGACCGCCAAACTGGGATCAACAGCACAGAGCACCAGTGGGAAACCTGCAGCTTCTTCAAATAACCAGAAACCTGTGGGTTTGTCAGGGTTGGCAACTTCCAAAACAGGACTAGGGTCAAAAATAGCATCTGCCAATAACAGCACAAACCCTGTTCAGCTGAAGCCTCCTCCACCTCTGACCTTGGGGAAAACCACTCTTAGCCGTTCGGTAAGCAGCGACAACGTCAGCAAAGTAGGGCTTCCTAGTCCCAGCAGTACTGCACCGAGCACCAGCAGCCAGGTGAGCAGTGGGAATGGCAACAGTGGGACTGCAGGTAACAGTGGGGGCAGCGCAAGCAAAGCCACGGCAGATACTGGGAATCAGTCAACCTCCCTAAAAGGTCCCACTTCTCAGGAATCTCAGCTCAATGCTATGAAGAGGTTACAAATGGTCAAGAAGAAGGCTGCTCAAAAGAAACTCAAGAAGTAGTATGGCTGCTTGCTGGTCTTGTTGGCTGTGTTCTGTGCAACAGCAGCATTGGTGTTTTTCTGAAGGGAAATCCCCCAGTTGTTGGACTGAAGCAGTAATTAAATCAGGGAAGCCTAAAACCTATGTCATACGGGAGGTCAAACTTTGAAAATCTAGTGTTCCTTCCAACTTTGCAAATCTTTGAATGGAGTATGTCGGAGGAATCCACTATTACATGCTCCTGGTTTTCAGCTCAACGGACAAACTTGAAATGGTAAGAGTTGGGTATTTTGGAGTATAAAAAAAAATAGATTGATATGGACACTTAATAAATCCAACATACTGAAGCTGTCATTCTTAAATGCTAATAAAAGCAGTTTTAATCTGGGAAACCATTGCCGCTTTTCTTTCACCTCCTTTTCCAGTATGTAACTGCCTCAGCTGTTGAGAGTTGCCTATATTGCACGGAGTTAATGAAGTTTATCCCAAATTACACAGTTCCTTAAGGAAAACATACATTTTCTGTTAAACCCTTTCAAAAATTAACTGTTAGACAATATACGCTATTTAAAGTGAGAGTTTTAAGTGGCCTGTTTTGGTTTTATACAGTGAGAAACTTCATGGGTCGTTTTCTTGTAATTCTCTGAGGGAGGAGAAAAGAGCATTGGCAGAAGATAAATGGTCCCTTAACTGGAAAGAGTGGAAGAGAGCCAAAACAGTGTTTTCAAGCTTTCTGAATCTGTAGAGAACCTTAATAGTTGAGTATCAATGGAAAATAGGTGGTAAGCAGAGTCTATTTTAATTAAAACACAATCTGATTGGACATTGTTTTGATGATGGGAGAGAGGGGGAGAATAGAAGATGAAGGGAACTCTCTTCAGTGTCAATAAGTTACTTCCTTTCTGGCACACCCTGAAACACAGAAGACTTTTTGACTACCTAAGTGTTCCATGCTGCGAAGTATTGCTATAAAATTCATAAGCCTTGCATGTGTCCAAGTGGTATTGCCTGCTAACCTAGCTTGGAAAATGAAGCCTCTAGTCTCTTAACTGTTATGCTGTAGTCTGTGTGACTGTTGTATGAAATGAGTGCTTTCTCATGCAAGGAGGGAACAAAGGCAGAAATCTTTAGTGGTTAGTGACAGTGTTAGCCACTGTTCAACACTTGAGATAAACCCCCTTTTCTATATCCCAGACAGTTAGTTTCCAAGGGGGGGGTAGGGGGGAGTTGTTTGTTGCTTTTTGAAAAATGTGTCTATTCCAGAGTTTTGAAATCAGTTGGAAAACCTTTTCCAGCAATTTCTGTAGGAGATAGAAACATAGATCCATAGGAGTGTACATCTTCCTTCATGATGCTCAAGGTAACAAATGGATTCTGTATTTTCTAAAAGGTCCATTTCTTTCCCTTTCCCCTCAGTGATTTGTATTTTAGAAGGAACCTTCTGCTCAGACATGCTTTCTCAAATCTGCTGGAAGACCCTGTACTGGAGTTTCCTAGCAAGTGTTGCAGAACTGCCTCTAACTGGATATTGGCATTGGATCTTTCAAGGCTTGTACGTAGATGGGTTTGAGCCTGGGGAGGAGGGAGGTTCTCTCTCCAATCCGGATGCAGTTTGGAGAGAAGGACCAGGACATGTTGGGAGATTTAAGAGTCTTAAGCTTACAAGAAGTTGATTCTGGTCTCCTGGCTGGTGTCATAGTGGGAAAAGACTGAAGCAGTTTCCCTTAGGAAGCAGAAGGCATATATTCTTCCTCAGTGTTAATGGGAAGAATGTTGCCCACACTATGCAATAGTGTGAAGATAGTCTTTTAATTTCTGGAATGCTCCTGTGTGAAGTGTTCACTCTCATAGTGGTGAAAGCTGCTCCCACGGGAAGGGTCAGGGTGCTACCTGCCCCTGTCTTGCCTCTGGGTCTACATACAGTTTTGCTTCCAAGAGTTCAGGAGCTTACTTCAGGTACCATACATGGTATGAACAAAGACAGGAAAAAAGGATCTTTGTTTTTATTTTGTGATAGCTAGTGCCATTTAAAATACCTCTGAGACCTGACTCAAGTGTATCCTGTTGATTTACATCTGTAACTCT
>JANHFX010007340.1:15889-54315 GCA_027560015.1 Chloroceryle amazona
TTGTGATAGCTAGTGCCATTTAAAATACCTCTGAGACCTGACTCAAGTGTATCCTGTTGATTTACATCTGTAACTCTGGCATGGGTTGACTTTATCTCCTATTCATTTAGAGTAAAATAACTTACGCTATGCCTTTCACACATCTGTCTTTTCCCTTCAGTAAGTGTACCTAGACTTGCTGATATCAAGGTATTAATGAAATCTGCAATAGAGCTGCAGTTTGTATCAGGGAAAGACTTTTTCCTTCCACTGTAACTTCCCCAGCTTCCTAAATGAAATATAAAGTCTCCTCCTGTTGGTATAAAAATGTCAGTTAGGATTGTGATTCTTTGAAGTAGTATATCAGGAAGGATTTATAGCATAGACCTGGTCTTTTAACTCAAGTGTTTATCTTAAATATGTAAGGTAGGCACTGCTGAAAAACAGAGTAGATTGAAGGGAACAGTTGCATTCTGCTTTGAAGTTATAGTTAGGGTGGAATTAACAACTGTATTTTGAGGAAAGCAGTCTGTTCTACAGGATTGGCTGACTGAACTTGCATGTCAGGTTGAGGAATCCAGTCGTAGGGCAGAGAGAAGGAAGGCCCTTTTGAATGTTGAGAAGAATACCTCCTATTTAGAAAAAACAACTGCAAAACAGTCCTGTGATTATTCCCAAATCAAATTGCTCTGTAATTTACTATAAAAATGGCTACTTGACTTCCCTTATCCATTTTATAAATTGGTATGGTGATTTCCATTTAAATGTGATGGTTTTTTCATAGATGCCCAGTTTCTGATACCCGTAGTAATGTGAAACGATGGGTTACTCAGGTTCCAGGAGTGCTCCTTCTGGTCAGACTAGGGGGTGCTGGTGGCATCTGGGTCTGAGAGGGAAGATCTAACGTGGAGTTCTGAAATTTATTTTACTAACACAAGCTTTTTTCTGTTGCAAGTCATGGCAGACCTCTGTCGGGACACAGGAGGAAGTAACAGACCTCAGGAGCAGCTAGGAAGGAACAGAACAAAGCTGACATTTGGAAACTTGAAGTGTAATTTGAAGCTTGTGCAGTGTTTTGGTAGTGTTTGACAAGTTCTAGTGCATTGACAGATTAGTTGGGATGCATACTAAAATGCAGCATTTTATCTGAAGCAACTGTCTATTTGTTCTGCTCATTTTGCAGTGATGCTTTTAATAGTTCACAAGAGAAGGCAGATCTTGGATAGCATATCTTCCAGAGAAAGTCTTGTTCAAAACAACAAAAAAAACATATCTTTACAAAAATAGATTTTTATTATTACAGTAACTCAATATTTTTCACCATTTCTGAACAAAAGGTATTGTAAGAGGAATTACCAGTGATAGATCTACAGACACAGCCATTGTCATTGCTGCTTCCACAGCATAAACCAAATTGTGGGTCCTAACCATATGCTGGGATTTCATAGGGCTTCCTTGCTGTTCCCAAGTCCCACAGAAGTTCAATGAAATTTATGTGGTGAGCTCCAGTATCTTTCATCCTTCATTCCTTGCTAATTCAGGATACCTGGTGAATAGTTTGGAGAGCAGCATTTGAGTACACTGAGACATCTTCACAGAGCCTGATTTTTTGTGAGGAAAGTACCTATCAATCCAAATCAGGGCTCTCCCTATGACTCAAGCTGAGCTCTCAGAGCAAAGACAAGAAATCTTTTTTCCGGACTCTTACCCTTGATTAATTTCACTGTCTGAAGTAGAAAACTTCATTGTGCTTACATGACTGCATTAAGCCTATTAAGTACAATTCAGTCATTTATCTGTTTCAACTATTGCAAAGTCTAGATCTTCAGATAAAGCATTGTAAATTGTAAGACCTACTTACAAATCTACTTACAAAAGCTTCTTGTGTGCATCTTCTTCATAATCTTAACACAAGAGCCAAAGCAGTGCAAGCTGAGCATGGGGAGGGTCTTTAATCCAGTCTTCCAAGCTGATACTCCCTCTCCAAAGCTTTATTTTCTTCATTTAAGTAAAGGCAAAGTGTTCTGTAATAACAGCTACGTCCATTAATAAAATGAATGAGAATCTTTTTTGCTTGCTGTGGAAACAGCAAGATGTAAGTGCATGAGGTGATGTACAGTTAGATGACATTACTTTGCCTATTATTATGGCTCCTTGGATTGCAGTAGTTCAGAGTTTCACATACTAGTTCCTGGATGTCCATCTCAGAGAACTTACTTTCTCTGTCATATGATTTAATCCAGCACAAATTTCAGGTTCTTATCTCTGTTATCCACTGCATTCATCTTCTGAGCAAGACTAAGAACTTTCTTTATGTTTTTTTGGGAAAACAATACAAAAAATTTGGTACAGTAAAGAAAATGAAACTAGGTTCATTAGTGTAGCAAAGGCCATTGTTTGCATTGACTGCCCGAACTTTTCTCATCCTTTCTTTGCTGTCAGGTTATTTCTTACTACATTTCAGTGAGGGGGTTGAACTGTTTCATCTCCATACCTCAAACTTCAACTATGGGAAGCAGAAACACAAAACCTTTAGATCAATTTCTCCAATGTCTGTATACAGCAACAACACCCCCATCAGCTCTTAATTTTAATAGTGGTGTTGTTTTAATGGTCAGTCAGTAATAAGCAATTATGCAGCAATACAGAAAATGCCTCACAGGAGCTTACTTTCAATTCCAGTGGTAATAGCAGTGAGATGATGTTATATCAGTATTTGGTGCAGCTCAAGTGTAGGGCACCAGCCTGACCTAAGGATTACTCTCATCAGTGAACCTAAAGTACTACTACTTCACATTCAGATCCTTCCTTAGGACTTTTTTGTTTCCTGTGCTCACTCAGGATGCAATGTGAACTATATAATATTTTAATGTTGAAATAGACTCAACCATTCTGAAGATAAAATACAGGGCTTTTGACTCTGAATTCTGCAAACAGCAGGTCAGATCATCACTACATTCTTTACTGGTCAATCTAACATCAGACACTTCGAGGACTTTTTTTAATGGAAGAGAAATTTTGATGCATCAGAAGTCCTAGCTTATTCACTAGGCATTACGATCCCTGTATCCCATCTAAGGAATCAGACAGTAAATATTTCTTGAAAGGCACTGCTTGAGTTTTTAAAATCTTAATAAATTTTGCTCAAGTCTAATAACAAAGGTTTTATTTCACTACCCAGATCTTGCACTAGAATGCAGTTAGTGTGGAAATGTGAAATTTCAAACCTGGGGCACTTTCTTGTTGCTGCAAATTCTTTCCTACCATATGAAGTAGTTGTGTTGTTTTGAAAACTGCTACTTCTGTACTTTACCTGTTCCTTGTGCCCCCTCGTTGCCCCCTCCCATTTCTCTCTTTCACTGAACATACCTTCTTCCCTGACACCAGCCATTGGTAGCACCACATTTGGTAGGGTTTAAGTTGAAATATTTCCTACAAAAATGAAACCTGTTTTCTTTTCCCACTCCAATAATGTCCACTGAGAAAAAGGATCATTACTAAAGTGCCTGAGCATAAAACCAGACAACCATAAAGCTCAAGTTTTAAGAGGTGTCTATGTTCATTGAGATAGTAGTTCAGGAACAATTCCATCTTAACTACAGCATCCCTGAAGACTGAATTTTTTCAAGGCTAATTCTCTTAATCTTTAATAAATATCATAATCTTTGCTAAATATCATGGAAGAAAAACATAATTTCAGTTATGATTTGTACTTGTAGGTTGGCTTTTGATGCAGGATGCTTTGACAGAAGAGAAAATTATGGGGTAATAGAAAAGCAAGCTCTTCAGGATGTTAATCAGAATCAGTCTTCCTGTTAAATGTTTCCTCCCTCAGGTCTTGACAAGGTGATGGCTTTTGGAGAATGGAGGTTCTCAGAATCATCTGTGTGCTGTACCAAATACTATGGCTTCTGTCAATCACTTGTGAGTTTGCCTTGCTTGCTGCAAACCATAATAGATAATTTTTTTGTCTACTTCAGAAAAACTGGTTCAATGGCTTTCTGTTCCTAAGCGTATGTCATCTTCCCGAGATAATTAGACGGTACATATCCTCTCTGACCTTTTGCTTCTGCTAGCCACCATTCTTTATTGCCACTCAGGTCAGAAAAACGAAGTATCCTAACCTTCTGGTACTCCTGAAGACTGAGTTCTTGATCATTCCTTGCTTGAAATGCATAAACAGCATAGAAAGTCTGAAAAAGAAAAGCCAGAAATAAACCCAAAATCTGAATTCAGAAACTCATCTTAGTCTGTCATTGGGTATTGGTAGGAATTCTGCATACAGAAAATATGGAATAATGTATACAGACCAGTATGCAACTACAGGGTCTGCAGGTGCTAGACAGACTGGGAGGAAAAGTGCCAAAATGAGAAATAAAATTGAAGGATCTGTGGAATTCTGGATGAGAGGAACAAAGCAGGCTCTGATATCACCTTACTATGCTAGTAAGGTTTTCAGCTCACACCAGGTGGCCTTGGATTAGACAGCCTTGGGAGAATTTTCCAGCAAGTTTTGCTCAGGGAAGACCAACTTTCCAAAAGAGCCTGTGGCATATGGGTCATTTCTGTGCCTTCTGAGCAGCTTTGCCACAGCTTTTTTTGTCAATGGTAAGTGGAAAAATCCCCCAGGCTGAGCTATTGTGCAGGTTCTTGCTCCATAAGCAAGCCCTGAAGCATCGTACATGGGGTGTGGTAATGCAGTGGTGTGTTTTCTGAGAGACAGGGCTGTGATTCATGGTTTAACAGATTATCTTTTCCTACCACATAGCTATTTAAAAAAGGAAGAGTTGAGGATAACGAATTCCCATATCATGCTGACAGATTAGTGCCAGTCTTTTCCAGTGTAAAAGGAAACCATTTAAATTATAAGCAGTGTAATTCTAGATTTGAAATAGGAACAAGAAGACAGGCACAGTGTGTATCATACTTACATGCTGATCATCCATATCCTGAAAAGCATCAGCTCCTGTGCCATTAGTTGTGGGATTTTCACAGAAGTGAAGAGATGAGTTGCTGTCAGTCGTCTTGTGCCCTGGACTTTTTGTGCTGCTGTCAATAGAGGACCGTGAGGAGACAAAGAGGCTGATGTTATCAAAGTCATCATCCCCAAAGCTGTTTTGTGCCACCTCCTTCTGTGCTTTGGCTGGATTGTAAGGCCTCAGGAAGGAGGAATACACATACCCTGTAAGGACTAGACACGAGAATATAAAGAGAGAAAGTAAACAAACAGCAAAAGACTGTTAAAACCATTTCAAACCCAAACATTTTCTGCAGCTGTCAGTATGACAGAGGCAAACAGATGGGGCCAGAATGAAAAGAAATCAATATCCCAAAGGGAAGCTCTTATTGGGATGTTTGTGCACAGAACTTACTTCCTGTGTCAACAAGCCATCTGCTCGTACTTCCAAAGGGGTCTTTTTGCTCCACAACAGCCACCAGTTCTCCTTCATATAAATCAATATCAAATTCCTGCGTGGCATTGCACTTGCGCTTAGCTTGGTAGAGCAATTCTGTGCTGTACGTAGACAACAGCTTGGACCTGTGGCCTTCTGTTTGTCGTGGGGTCTCGAGCTGAAAAGCAAAAAATTTATTCCCTGGGAATAATGCTTTGGCCATTTTTAGAATGACAAGGATGCACAAAAAAGTGTAAGCTGCATCTGGCAACTGATTTTTACCTGCAGATCAAGGAGTTACTTGCACAGCTATGTGTAACTAAATCTCCTTTGCATATGCAGCAAGGACCTGTCCAACTGCTGTATTAACAGGTGAGCAGATAAAGGGCACATTTTAAAGAAATGTAGGAATTTCACTAAAGACCTCTTACTCTGTCCTCTGCTCTTAAAAAGCCAGTGTTCTGTATGTGAATTGTCACTTGCTTCATCATTTTTCCATTGCAATGATTTTTTAATTCTTATGTAATATGAAAGAAAAAACAATTCCAAAAGTCAGCTGAGGTGTGTAAAGGCCACGTAATATCTTGCATGATAAGGCATTAGGCAAAAAAAATCTGTGGTACCCAAAAGTCCTGCTTTTTGTGTGAAATTACCTTGATAAATAAGGCAAGATTCTATTAACTGCTCAGAGTTCAGTTAGAAGGCAGGGAGGGAGGTGCTGCACATCAGTGTGATCTTGACATACCACAGAAGCAAGAGCACATGTACCTTACTGAGGCTAAAAGGAATCCTACAGCTTCCTCAGCTTCTCCTGTAGATTGGCACTTGAGTTATTTTACTGGAAACTCGTTTCCTAAAAGGTCTGGAAATGCCTGATAAGATTTGGAGCCAGGGGAACACAGATTTCCTGCTGGATTTTCTGGATCTTCTGCTGAGGGGGGTGTATGTGTGTGTCAACACCAGTATACATAACCCCGGCCGAGGATGAGGAACAAAAATGGTCTGACTTAGAAGACTAAGACACACTGTCAGAGTATTTAACAAAATAATTTAAAGTTTACATATACAGCCTTAGACTTAACGTGTGCTTAAAGAGCAAACAGCAATCAGAGATAATGTCAAGTGGATTTTCATATGAAAACAGAGTGAAAAATCTTTAGAAGTTACCGGTCAATGAAACAGCTTCGTTCCAACAACCTGATTCAGAGTCCCAGTAAAGAGACCAAGCCCAAACCTCTGGGTGGCATAACAATGGATTTGTCTCAAAAGCTACCAGAAGGGATGCCTCATACACAGTTTAGATACATGGTACTCACGGGAGAAGGGACAGGCTTCTTCTTTTCCAAGCTCAGTTTTCTCTCAATAAAGGTTGCACTGCTGTTTTCTTTTACAAAATTCAGCTTGTGAACTTCCTCCATCAACTGATTCTGCACTTCACAGATGCTCGAGGAAGACAGCTGCAAACACAAAGGTGGGTTGGATCTTGTGATCAAAATGGTAAGGAGGTTTAAGAGAGCAGATTTGGTTTAGTGGGTTGAATGCTGGGAGTCAGGAAATCTGACAAGTTACCGTTATTTTCTGCAGAGCCTGTAGTGTGCTAGGTACGAGATGGGAAGACAAGAAAGGCCCTTGTTTAAAGGAAGCCTCTAATGCCAGCCATTAGATTTAAAAGACATACTGATTTAAGTAAAATCATTAAAAAATATTCTAAACACTGATGAAAATGATCAGCCTTTCACTAATGCTACTGAGCCACCTGCTTTCAGCTGTAAATGTGCATCCCGGCAGCTATCGGAGTGGCCCGTGTGCTGCGAGGCTCGCGGTGCTTTACCCTCCAGCTCTCTGCTTGTGCAGCTGGGTGCTGCCACCAGCTTAAAAATCATCGGGTAAGCTGAAGCTCTGTCTGGCACTGGAGAAGTGCTTTTGGTCTATGCCTAACCCAAAATGTATTTGCTGATGTAAACAGCGGGGGGGTGGGGTGGGGTGGGGTGATTTTGTAGGCAGAGCCTCACAGAAAATGATGCACGTGAGTGAAATGGTCAAATTACAGGGATGCCATTTCTTCGTGTGGGAAAAGCATTCAGCAGCACATCTCTATGGCTTGATCCTGACCTTGCTTTCTTAATTTTTCAGCTGCCCCTGACTATAAAGTGCTGTGTTCAAGCCTGGATGGAAAGGAATACTCCAGAATTGCCTCACTACGATGTGGTTCCTGTCTGGAGTCTTGCTCCAGTTCAGGTGAGTGGATTTGGATGTGGGGAAGGTTTTGCTGCATCTGTGTTTCTCAGGCTGTGCCAAGCCCTCTAGGGAAATACAACAAAACTGAAACTGTAGGATTTTTACCCACATTAAGAATATTTTCTCAACTTCAAGCTTCAGGTAATGATCATAGTGCCTAGAAATAACTGAATGGGCTGGAGGAACTGATGCCCTTCTGTGTAGCTCAGATGGGCCCCTTTGGTATTTTTGCCTATGTAAGTGAAATGTTTTGAACTTTCTAATAAATGCCAATATAGACAAAGCTATTCTGCAGCATATTTCAGTTTAAAAGCAACTTTTTTTTCATAGAAATTATTTCATCAGATCTCCTAACCTCTTCTGCAGTCATTTGTGGCTCTGCAGGTCTGGCAGCAACAGGAGTCCTCATGTATGTTCTTAGAATTTCTCTTCCTGTGTTTTCTGGGCTACTCAGGGTGGATGCTAAGAAAGACTAAAATGCTAGCAGCTGCCTCCTTTTTGCCTTCCTGTGATGTTCTTGCCACTACTATCACTGTAGCAGCTGGAACAGTTGCATTAGGATCATTCTTGATGAAAAGTCAGGTCTGACAAAACTTAAGCTCAGAACTTAAACTTTACTGAGCTTGCAAAAAAAAACCAAACAACAAACCTGACTGTACTTAGAAGAACAAACAAAATCAGTGTAGGTTGTATGTGTCCTACATAACTCTAACCAGATCATACAGAAAGAAAAAGCTGGATAAAGGCAGAGCTACCCCTGATTCTAATGTACTTACTGGAACAGGCACAGCCACAGCAGAATTTGATTGAAGTGCTGTAGACATAATATTCCTGAGGAGGGTGATGAAGCAATGCAGGCAGTTCAACACAATCCTTTTGGCGGCTCTGTTGAATACCTGAAGTTCTTCCACTAATTGTGCATTTAGAGCCTCATAGTCTTTCTTTGCCAGGTCCAGCTCTTCTCCTGTTGACCTCTGAAGATAGCTGTTGTAGTCCAACAACTTGTCGTAGCGCTTCTGGATGAGCTTCTGTGGCCCTGAAAACAAGGCTTGTAGCGCTGAGAGAGGAGTCAAAACAAGCTTGTCCAGCTGAGCCATCTGAAAAGGTATAAAACACAGACTTACTATATTCATACAGTCCTGGTTCATACAGAACCAGGGATGGGCTAGGCCTGATGGCAGCCTATCAAGCAATCTGTTAATTCCTCTTCACAAAGCATTGCTGTCAGAGGCAGCCTCAAGCAGGGTCTAGCACGAGTTATAATCTCCTTCATAATACTGCAGTGGGGAGGGGTAACAGTTCTGCAGCTTCAAGTGTCTGGCAATGATAATGGTGCCTTGGAGCACACAGCCAGTGGTACTGCTGAGGAAAAACTGGACAAGGACCAGTGGTGTGGTCCAATACAACCAGAATTTCTGTAATGGGAGGCCTGTGACAATATGCAGTCTAGAGGCAATGAGTAGTCAATGAGCCTGGCAGTCTTGAATGCTACCAAAGCTGTTTTTTCTTTTTTTTTTTCCCCTGGAAACAGCTGTAACTCAATTCCTGTTTAAGCAAAAACAAACAGTCACTTGATTTGATTAAATTATGTTATGCTTGTTGGTTTTATCTCTAGTAATCAACAAAATTAGACACCTGGTAAAAAAAATTTTCTCAGACTTTTCCATTAGTCTCTAATTTTCTCAAGGGATTAATATTGCATGAAATAACATTTAAGTTTGTAAGTCACTTGTTCGAATCCATCACAGGCTTGCAGTGAGTGAAACTCAGCATCCTGTTAAAGCTCTTGGACGGTCTCTGTGAATTTGCATTGTTGGGTAGAATGTGAGAATAAAAGAGCAGCTGTCCCTCTACCCTCCATCACACACCCCAACTGAGGACAGATCTGTTTTAGCACCAGCATTGCTCTCACAAGGCCAAAATTCTGTACGCTGGCTACACAAGTTCCTACTTTATTTCCCCCTGAAAAACTGGGTTGTGTTTAGCAAATCAATTTTTGATGTATTAAGAAGAGAATTTTTCCAAACTGCCAGAAGAGAAGCTATTATGGATTTCAGCCCTAGAATTTTCCCTGCAATGTAGAGAGGAAGGTGTTCCTTCTTGACAAATGTACATAGGGAAAAAAATAACCTGAGCCCATTGCTGAGATCTCCATTGATAAAACCCTTTCAGAAAAACACAGAAGAACACTTTGGGTTGTTCAGGGAGAACATCTACTCATCATGCAACGTCAGGACAAAAGTTTATTTGGAAAAAAAAATAGCCCAACTTTATACATAGGCTAAAGAATCCTTGTAATCTTGTAAACAGAGACACAGGAATAAATAGGGAAGTAGAAATTAACACTGTTAACGATGTCCACAGTTAAAAGAAGATTAAAATAAAAGACCTTCAGAACAGCTGGTTCATGAGGCAATAAGAGGAGTTTCAATTTTTTTCTGAATGTTTCTGTTTCATCTATTGTGGAATTGCTTCTGCTTTTCTTTGATGTTTCTGAGTGTGGGGCATCTTCCATACTGGACACACTCACCCCTGCAATGACAGAGGGGTACTTTGCTGCACTCTATGCACCCGTTCATTGTAAAGACATTGAAAATATCTAATTACTGAGATTAATTTTTCAGATTCTTTTCAAATGCAGGAACTTCAAAGGGAAGGAAAGACACCATCTTACTTCTCTGTCATTATCTGGGAGGATGTGGTCTGTCAAGGATCCTTCTGTTTCTTAGCAGAGTCTGTTTTCAGTGTTTTGGAAAGGATTGAATGGCTCTATTTTAGTCAGCACAGACTTAGGAAAGTGTAAGAAAACCTCCACCTCTGAGTTTTTCCAGCTTGACCAGTTGTTTGAAGAAGCAGCCTGCCCCATTTTGAAGAGACATGTTAGTCTATCTTAGTAGAGCCAGGAACTAGAGTGCATTTGGACCCTGAAAGCAAGAGGCTAGTTTAAAATCTATTGCCTTGGGGGTTTTTTAATTGCTTAGGCTGTATTCCGATTCTTCAAGGTTTGCCTATATTGAAGGATAATAACTTACCTGAAAAGGTAACAAAGCTGAGATTTTCACAGATCTGTGATTACAGGAGCTAATAGTTCATGAGCACAACAAAGATCACTCTAAAAGTATGATAAAACTGAAAGTTTTGGTAACAGTGGTAGCAAAACAAAGATCTGCTGCTCTTTTCTGAAGCTCAGGTGAAACATGCAAATTTAACACAAAGATTTTAGCTCAAACCTGGGAATTTCACTCAAGGTTTCTTTAGCTCTTATGTGCACTTACACAGAATTTTACCTTATTTCTTACAGAAACCCAACCAAAAACCCCACTCATCTTTCCTAATGGGTTCCTAAGTTTTTTTGCTCTTTTCTGCCCTAGTTTTCCTCACATAGTCCTGTTTTCTCACACATACAGGTAGCTGTGTAACGCTGGACGTTGCATAAACTTACGTGGCCCTCACAGAGATTTGCAGTGTCGTTCTGTTTCTTCGAACAGTCATCGACTTCTTTGTCTTGCAAGATTTCCTGAAACCCAATTATATTCTGTGCAGCCAGATGTATAGAATCCTAAATGAGAGGAGGGTAGGAAGATGAAACTCTATTATGATTTGCTTTAATATACTGCATTCACTCATGCAGATACTGCAATAATACTGATGGAATCAGAAATATTTTCCAGCTCTGACATCTGTGCAGTTTCCAGCCACTGTGGGATTATTTACTGTGATAATATTTTCCTGTATTTTGTCTTTTTTTCAATGTAAACTATTTAAGAATCAACTCGTTAATGTTCAGCTGAAATAATTATGCCCTAATGAATGTCCCACCAGGTTAGCTACTCCTCAGCTAATTCCTCAAGACCTGTGCACCCTCAAAGGCTTCTCTTGGAGGACTAAGTAGGACTACAGTGGTGTATTTCCCTTACACTCAATTTTAATCTTAATGAAGTGTGAATCCATTTGGATAAGGAACTGTCAACACCATTCCTTGCTGGCTGAGCTCCCTGGCCTTCCCCTGTTTGCCGAACCAAAAGAGGTGTGTTTGACAAGCTCTGGCCAGCTGGCTATGGATCTTACCTGCCTCTCAACTTCTGTGTCCACCTGGGGGACACTTACATCTTGAAAGGCCTCATGTTATCTACAAAGTTGGCAAAGTCATCTGTGTGAGGGCAAAGTTGGTAAGTTACAAGCCAACTCACCTCTTCGGAGAGGAGGATTGGAGACATTTACAGCCCTTGAGTACTCTGTACATCTAGTGCCAGCCCTTAGCCCAACCTAGCAACAGGATAAAAGGAGGTGTCCTCTCATCTCCAGAGTGTATTTTAGGACACTGTAATTCACGTGGCTGCAAATCAGTTCTTCCCTTTCTTAATGAGAAGCCGTTGGTGTTCCACTGCAGCAGATGTGCATGACCCACATGACAGCTTCACAGTGATTGACAGTCATAACTGTGCTACCAGGCAGCACCTTCTCTTCTGCACTGCACCCAGGGATCTCCATAGAGCCTGCTTGTCTGAGGGGAAAAATGCACAAGTGTGGGCTTCAAAACTTCTTTGCAGTGGGCCTGGTAATGCAGCAGCAACAGCTCGTTGAGTTAATACTGTGATGTAGCTGGGCCTGCTTAGAAATAATTTGGTGTTGCCTCACCAGTAGCACAAACCTGTGTTAAACTGGTTATGGACATGGTTTGTGGCCACAGATTTCAAAAAGGCCTGTACCCACCTGCAGACGTTGTGAGGAGAGTGAAATGTTCTTCAGGCACGATTTCACAGTCTTCTCTAGACTTCGAAACAATTTTTCTTCCCTATTAAAAGCTCGATCTTTCACCTAAAATAGATGTTTGCACTCTTATTTTAGCAGCCCGAAAGAGCCTGGCTAATGAAAGAAACATTCAGAGTACTACTGGAAATATCCCAAACCTTCCCTGAAATCCTCCCTTTGAAAACAGAACAGATCAGCCCTTAAGTCTCCCAGGCTCCAGTTTTAATCCAAGAAAAATCAAAGGCACAGGTCAACATGACAGAAAATCTAACTTTTATTCCTTGTGGAAGCAGGGAGTTGCTTTATTACAAGCACACCTCTGTGTACAGAAAAGACTCTGCATTTTCTGTATATTTTTGCTCCATTTGAGGAAACAATTGTATTTTTATGTCATTACCTTACTTCTCTGGGTGCTTATTTATGGGTGATGGGGAGATTTCCCCCAGGCCGGCTGTAGATGGAGCTGTTACCTCTAGAGCAATGCTAGCTCTTCAGCCAGAGACCTCAGCACCTGGAAATAGGCTTGTACTGCTGCTTTATGCTAGCTGAAAAACCACTGAAAATACGTTTATTTCTATCTGCCTTTTACTTGAGGAATTTGAGAATCTTCAGATCTTGTTTTCAGTGGTCTTGCTGTAAAAGATCCCAGTGCTTTTCAGAGATGTGCACTGGGAAATTTCTTATAGTCTGATTTAAACAGGAGAGCTCTGAACCTTTAAGAGATGTATCCAGATTCTAAAATGATTCTCAAATGTTTTAAGGTTAATTTAAAAAAAGCCCAGAAAATGTAAAACAGAAGCTTCAAAAAGAAAAATCCCATGTCTTAGTCACATTTAATTCCATTTTTCTCGAATTTTATAGCCTTGCTCGTGTCCCATTCTGAATACAAAAATTTCCACTGTGCAAATAAATGAACAGAAAAAATAAATGTGGTATGTCGTGTCAAAGAAAGGGGGAAACCACCAACTGAAAAAAAAAAAAAGGGAAAAAAAGTCACATGTCTTGTAAAGTCACATCTAGAAAGGCAAGTGACCTTGTCTAATCAGCCATCTCCTGCAGTGAGGTGCACTGGATGTCCTTTTCAAGGTCAGTTGTAGTTGATTGTCTTTGAAATTTGCATTTAAGCTTTCATGAAAATGTTTATCCTGCTAGGTTTTGAATTATGACCTCAAAATTATGAAGGAGCACTTTATTCTTGGGCAGCCACCACCTGTTGCCACAGTGTTCTTTGCCTCTGGTAGTTTTGACCGTTCCAGGTTATTATACACAGAGAGGCAAACCCTGTGGTCTTTCCTAATCAGAAGTATTACTCCTCTTCCTTGGGTTCAGAATCTGAATGTTACGATGCTGAGCAAGACGGACTGAACACTTTCTTGGCACTGACAGTAACTGTTGCCATCTATCCACAAAGTGCTGATCTCAGGCTCAGTTTCCCAAAACTACCACTCGCTTCCTCTCTGCTGGAGATCAAAAGTTTGAGAAACTCTTAGATAAAAAAGGAAAAGGTGGAGAGCACATTACATTATTTTCTATTTCAGTCACAAAGATCTTTCTTGTCTTCTGTGACAGTCAGAAAATTACTTTATAAATGATGCAGAAAAAAAAAAGCAACACCACAAACTCCCTTTCCAACATGTTTTAAAAAATGCCCAGTGCAAAAGTGGAACCGAAGCTGTCAATGCAAACCTGCAGTTGGATGTGTACGTACCTGAGGTTCTCCCCCCGTCAGTATTTTCAGATGGCTGGTGACCCTCTTGGATTTCTTGCTAATGGAGTGGATGTTCAGTCGGGAAAACTTTTCTTTAAGGGTTTCATCATCATCATTCCTCTTATACTTCAGCACTGCAGACAGAGAATTTCATGACACTAATAATCTGTATTCGCAGGGCTTTTCACAGAAACAGGCACACAAATAGGAAACCGTTTGAGAGCAGACACTTTGATGTCACTTGCTGTAATCTTGTGTGAAAATGCTCGAGATGATGAAAACCCTGTTATCGGTGCTAGCCTTGGGAAGAGGGAAGTTAGGGCTTCAACAGGGCAAGTCTGTAAGAAATATTGCTATTACTGCATCTTAATTATTATCAGAAGTCACAACTGCATTATGGACAATGAATATGGATAGGATAGGAATTCTTTCATCATTTTCATATCTCTGGAGTTACCAGTCAGATAGCATAGCTGGCTGAGGACAAGTGACATTAAGGCAGCTGTTACCTTCCTGAAATCCAGCACATTACACAACTTGGGTAGCACCAGCCAAAGCTGCTGCAGTGATATGACTGGAGTTTAAACTGTTCTTGTAGTTGCCAGCCCAAACCTACAAAGACAGAAGAACTTACTGTGCCTTTTTCTTACCTAAATCTTTCCTCCTTTTGAGTTCATTGATGTTCACATTAATGTTTTTCATAGCAAAAAGGGCATCCTGTAGCACCTTGTGGTCAGGGTGAGAAGCAGGAGTTGAATTCAAGAGTTCAGAGAGTAACAAGGGATATTTCATCACCCGTTGCACTGGTTTGATCATCAGGGATCCCATGTCTGTTAGATTTGGCTTTCCTCTATAATTTATACCGGAAAAAAAAAAAAAGTCACATAAGGAGAAAATCCTTTAAGACAAAAACTTCTTAGTATTTCTGTCTAGTCATTGAAGCTGCTGTCTTTTATATCCTTCAGCTGAGCTTTCAACTACAGAAAATATCAAAACCAGAGCAGTGCTTTGCACTGAGTCATAGAAGTGCAATTACCACAAGTCAAAAAATAAGATATATCTGTCAGGGAACAAGGGCTGTTGAAAACAAAACCCTCCTCTCATCCCCTCCATGAGAAACACACACTGGGTCTGAGCTTTCTGTATTTGCAGCTGTATTTCCAGACTATTGCTTAGACATCACCTCTGAAACTGCCCCACTCAGTCTAAGGGTGCATGTGGTACAATTTCCACACCTCAACACCCAGGAAGGGAGAACAAGTAGCAGGAAGTTTGAGGAACACACATGAGCGGGGCTGTTACATCCTCTGCTCTGAACAGAGAGGATCTTCACCCAGGCTTGATCCAACCTGCTGTAAGTCACCTTACACAATGCCAAAGCTGCCTAGGGAGGCAAAAGAAGAAGTGTAGGAAAGTCACAACTGCCAGCATAGGCACAGGGACACTCTGCAGCTCCAGGTTCAATCCTCACTGGCTCGACAGGGGCAGCAGAGCAGCTTTCTCAGGCACCCCAGTGGCTCAGGCCATTAAGGCCACCCGAGGTCTCTGAACCCCATGCAAGGGAGTTACCAGCCAGCTGAATTAATTTAGGATTGAAGGAGGGAGGCTGGGCAGTTTGCACACTGGAAGAAAATAGGGAAGGGCAGGACCTGAAAAGGCTGCCTTGGAGGGGAAAAGCTTGTTTGACATTAACCATGCAAGAGTTAATGCTTGGCAAAGAAGGATTTCTGCTTATAGAAAGATGGAATAAAACAATGTAGAATCCAAGGAACAGCCACTTGGTTTTGCAGGCTGACATCTATTGTTTGCAGCAGGAAGACTAAAAAAAAAATAAAAAGCTACTTTTATATGTATAAAAATTACAAGAGCCAATCCTTGCTGCTGACTAATTAACTAACAATTTGAATGCCTTTGAGAAGAGACATCTGCATATTTAAACCATCTCTTTCACACAGGCACTATCTGCAAAAAAGTTCTGCGTGAAAAAAAATTAACAGTAGATGCTTTTTAAGGCTTCTTGATGTCCCCAGACCTTCTCATCATTTCAATCCCCCTCATTTCCCCTGTATCCTACATTAAATATAGAGAGCTATTTTCCCTTCTTTTAGCTTCTGGCAGCAATAATGAAAAAAAAAAAAAAATCTTAAATTGTTATTGTTTTCTCTGAAAAGCCCCATGAATGCAAATCTATAAAAGCTGCCTCATGAATGGAAAAATCTTCAAGTGTCTTCTCTTTATATAGTTGCACTTTGGGCAGCTGCCCAAGTGATAAACAGCCCTCTGTTCGCGTATCTGCATGACACAGTCTTGCAATATGGTTGGAGAGATAGTAGGTTTGTTATAAGATAATGACTCCCTGGGGCACTAAATGCCACAAAGTTCAACTCATCTAATTCTCCCCAGCAAGATTAGCTGATGATAGCCACTCTCCCTGGACAAGTCCCATTTGCCATGCACCCCGTTAGGACCCACCCGGCCGCTGGGCAGGACTCGGCCTTTCGTGCAACCAAAAGAGGCGAGTAACGGCTTGTGACATCTATTGTGCAGAAAATTAAATTGGTAACTCATTTGTGATGCTATTTCAGCCTTCCCCCTATGCTGTTGTGAATTTAGCAAGTATTCTAGGTCATATGTAGCTGTACTAATCTCATCGCAAATTATTTCCATAGCTCTGCAGTAAATGCAGCTGGCTTAACTGCGCTGAGCCTCACAGCACACCCTTCCTCCCTCCTCCCTGCAAAACCAAGTCACAAACACAGACAGATTCCCGCCTGTTTGAAAAACACAGGGTGGTGAGCAGGTGATTCAGGGTTTAGTTTCGTTTGCTCTCATTACTCAGCAACTAGGTGCAGTGGCACACACGACAGCCGGCGCTACAGCAGGGCTGGGGCCGGTGTGTTCAGCTTGGCAGTTTGAAATGGCATGAGGGCATCACAGGCTTCAGCACCACTTAACGGCTCGGGCTTCATGTTTTGCTGTCTGCAAGTTCATTTTAGTACAGGACATGTAGGGAAAATAATTCACTGTGCCATGAGACTCTCAGGCAAACGCGGGGAATTCACTGAGGCTGCACAGTTGTTAAGCCAAGCAGAATTTAACCTATCAAGCTGCTGGCAAAGGGCAGCACTGTCTGCTATTTATGTAATTGTTTTCTTGATCATGCTTGAATGAAAAGCAATCTGAGCACAGCAACATCACCAACGGTTTGGGGTGAGTTACGCTGTATTTTCCAGTCCAACGTTAATCAGATTTTGGGGTGTGATCCTGCCCAAGGGCTGCTGAGACTCTGCAGCCTCCGAGCGGAGCTGCCGGTGATGGCGCTCAGAGTGCCTTGCCGATCGGCCGGGAAGGCAAAGGCCACCACGCTTTGCGAGGTAGCCAAGCTCAGGGAGGAAAACCTGGGTCATTTGGCTCTGCACAGCTTTGTAAGAGCCAGTTTACACTTGGAATGTGAGTTTTATCCTACACACCACTGGAAAGTGTTTGAAGGAGAAAACTAGGCATTCATTTCTGATAGGGTTACACAAGGCAGAGCAGCCCCTCTTGTGTTATTTCGTTTTGTGTTGCCATCTGATGTGATCTTATTGGGACTGCCTGCATATTTTGTTCCCCTTGCGAGCCCCATTTCTTGGGAGGCAGGAGTATACAAGAATGTCCCTTATCAAAACAAAATGCAGAAAACCTATCACAGAGCAAAGCCTGAAAACCCCAACTGTAGAATTTCAGCATGCAAATCTTTCCAAAGGTATTTTTCACTGATGTTATTTATGATGTGCAACTGACTGACCAGTTAACAAAATCTCTGACTTTACAGGTGTTCCTCTCCTACCAATATAGAGCACACTTGCTCCCTTTTTCTGTCTTAGCAATACTGTCTAGGGTTGTAATAATTTTCTGCAGTTCAGCTAACCCCTCCTCTGACCTCTCCCTGCAGGTGGCTTCAGGAGATGCTGCATTTCAATGATTGCAACCTGCTGGATGTCCAGAAACTGCAGCTGTGATAAACTCTCCTTTATAGCTTTTCAAAGATGTCACACTTGGCACAGAAGCCCCTTAACTACAAGTTATCAGTGGCTGGGTGAGTATTCTGACAAGGTGTTGCAACAGGCTTGTTCTTTTCTGATGTTCTTCCATCCACTGTCAGAGGGAAGAGCCTTAGGTGGACTTCTCATTAGGGCTACCAAAGGGGTTGTCCCAATTAGGAATATCTTTACCTGTGAACCTAACATGTAGCAGGTCTACAGAGGCCAATGCAAAGTGATTTCGGAGTGTCTGGCTTTCAAAGACTGACACTATGTTGTTGACAACGACTCTTGCAGACCTCAGAGCTCTCTAAGCACATTCATAAGACAGTGAGGTGATAATAAAGGGCTTCAAATGAATTCTCAGCCAAATTAAGTAGCTTCGTAAACCACAAGTTTTGAAAGTGCTGTGGTAATTAGAAAACTAGACAAGCTTGGGGAACTTAAAACGGAGTCTTTATTATATATGTCCTGGAAAAACCTGTGGATTATACTGACACAAAAGGCTTGTGTTCTTAAAATTTCCACATGTACAGTTTTAAGCACACTGAAAAAAAAAAAGAAAAAAAAAGATTTTTAAAATTTAAAGATTATTGTACAGGTAAGAAAGGCATAGTACTTACTCTTCCTCATATATCTTTCTGCAAAAGAGAAGAAAAAAAACCATATATTAGAATCCTCCTGAAAGGTTTTATACAGATCAGGGGCCAAGTTCTCAGACACACTTAAATGACACAGAACAGCTGTAACTGGCGAGTTAACTTAGGTTTATGGCTGCTGTGTGTCAGCAGAACTGCACAAAACAACCAGAGGGTACTGGTGAATCTGGCTCTATATCTTTTTGAAAGGACAGCCCCAAATAAGAAAGGATTGTCAGGAACCTGCCTTTGGCTATAAGACCCTGTCTCATCCTAACACTGTTAGAGAAGGAAGTTTGGGTCACTGTGCTAATAACAGTAAGTAACATCAAGTTCTTAATACAAAAAGTAAAATTAAACATGTCATTCTTATACTACACATACATTCCTGGCTACTCTTCTTAAATAGAAATGTATTTCTAAATGAGAAAGAACACATTTCAGCCTTTTACGATATCGAATCAATGAAGCTGTCAAGTTTTTTGTAGTCTACACATCAGTTGAGACCTCTTCAGAGTAGGATAGTGTTGATACATACACTGAAAGCAGCAGGGATGTACAATTGTAGTTTGGAAACATGCAAACATGTGCATAGAATATTTTCCTTATGGTATGAATTCACCCAAATGCAAAGGAATCAAAATGTCGCTCCATCTGTGTGTTAGGCTTTCCTGACATCACAGTCAGCCGCTGCTTTTTTGACTGCCTGCACTCTTATCTCCTTGCCCACCGGTGCCTAACTGAGCATCTGGAAGCTGGTGCTTTCATTGCTTCTGCACTGTCAGCACTTTATGTGCTTATGACATCCCCCTGCCCCTGTAATAGTTGACCAAGCTACTTCAGGCTGAAAGCAGAGCAGGTAGTTGCCAGCATCCTTTCATTTTTACCAGCTGCATTTCTTTGGCTAAGCTATTAAACAACATCTCCTGTTTGCATAATCATTGCTGAAACATAGGGCTCTACAGAATCTGGATTTGCACATCTCGCCAAGGCAGACACCTACATTTTGGGATGGAATGTCTCCTCTTCAGTCAACAGGAGGAACAGGAATTAGCATGGCTAATTAAATCTGATCGGTCTGTACAGATATGCAGAGTGCCACTCTCAAATTGCTCCTGATACAGAAGTTGTTTTTCACATGGCAGATATTACTCAGCTGAGGAACAGAAGCCCCTAGTAACATTACCCCATTTTAATGTAAATATATATATATATCTCAATATTCTTTGAAAGGAAAGACAAAATATTTGAGAAGTAAACATTTTTCAAGAACAGTCAGCAGCAGCCCCTGCATTATTATGTCTCACAATGGAAAACAGTCTATAACTTATTTGGTAAAAATACTGCATAATTTTCATCTTAGAGCAAGTATTCTCCAGTCAGTAGGAACAGGTTTAGATGAGCACAGTTCTGCATTTGAGTGAGCACTTTTAGGTCTTAATATTTTCATTGGCTGCAATCTTTAGGCACTGGGAAGAAACACAACATAGTATCCATGCTCCAGTGCTTTTTTTGTTGGTTCCTGTTTAAAGGCCAATCAGGAAAGAACAAGACAAAACAAGGCTTCATTGTGAGGAAGGCTTTGCCACTTCCTGCTAGCAAAGGCTACAATGGCTCAGCACAAAATATCCTTTCTCTTCACAAATCCCAGCTGTGATACTGGAACAGGAGCTCCTCTTGCTGGCTCAGGGAGTCAAGTGGCAGCAGCCACCCTGGCATGTACATGGATGCTATCTTTTATCTCTATTTTCTTCCATGTCCCTTTGCCTCAGCAGTAGGGACAAATGAATGACAGTAGCAGCTTCTCTTGATTAACCAGAAAAGAATATTGTAGGCGTAAGCAACTAAAACACCCTCTCAGGAGAGATACCTGGCTGTCCTTTAGCCCAAAAGCCTGAGCTGATACGAAAATCTATTCCTCTCAACTTCCAGAGTAGTTAAAACCTAAGTACCCTGCACATACACTTTGTTATGTATTTAATAATGGGCCATGATACACAAAAGAAGCCCTATTTTCAGGATAACCCATCTCCAGAGTGAATGTTTCTCTTTTAACGTTGTTAGTATTTTCCTCCACCGCTCTTTCCAGACTTCATCTGGACATACCTCCCATCTCCTAAGTGTTACCACATCTCTGCAGACAGATCACTAACTGGGATGTGGTTGCACTGTCTGTTGCTCAGGTACACTCTGGCATTTGTGATAGCTTTATGTCTCTCCTACAAGCAGGCAGCATGGGCCTTTCTTGGAGCTAGACCTCTGGTCTGAAAGACCTCCTGACTCACTGTGTGATGCTTTTGGGAAGGGGAGGGGGCAAGGGGATTTATGAGTGGAAAGAGAAGCACTCTCCATGGGGTGAATGGGCTGGTTCCTGCAACTGGCTGCAGGAGGAAGCTGCACGGGAGGAAAGATGGATCCATTATTCTGCGACATCCTCAATTCTCAACACATTTCCCCAAGAAATTAGTTCAAGACATGATGCAGCATTTTTTTTGCCAGTATGGGGCACTAAAGCTAAGGGAAGAGCAACCTTTCTTGCACTATTTTTGGCCATCTTAGAGAAAAAGAAATCTAATCATGGCCCCTGGCTTGTCATCTTTTCATGAAAGCAGCATAAGCCAGAGCTCCCAGCAAGCCTCATAAAACTCCAGATTTACAGGGGACCTTTCATCTACATCCATTTAAAATGTTCCCTGCCAGGCAACTGACTATGGATGGAAATCATCATTTGAAAAGATCTTACTTTAAGGACTGTACACAGTGTCTTAAATGCTGCTTCAGTTCTTCATCCTTTTCATAGGATTCCAGCATGGTGTGTGCATCATCGTGGCGATAGCAGTAGATTTTATATGTGTTTTCTAGTGGGCCTTTAATCTGCAAGAACACTTCCCCTGTTAAGGAGAAAAACAAAGCGTGTCAAGCTAGACAACAGCATCTCAGAAGGAGTTTTATTATTCCACCACATTAGCCGTGAGCTAAAAAGGCTGCCTTCCACTTTACTTCCCTTAAAAACGATCTTGCATGTTTATGTGCATTATTTATTACATGTATTTCTCAGCTGCTCATCTTTGTCATAGCCAGGCACCATTATATTGGTGTTAATGCACAAAAGCTCCCTCAGGAAAAGGCAGGAAATCGCTACACCTCACACCCCTTCATACACAACCCCCTAATTCACTGCCCCAGCTTAATGCCCCTTCAGTGGAAACCACACAGGAGAGATTAACTATTAAGGGGAGATCATTTTTGTGTCGTGGGCTGGCAGGAGGGATGAATGTAAGCCTGTTAATTTTCCTTTTGACTTTTTCTTCAACTGAATATGAACTTAAATGGGTTATAACAGGAATAATGACTCTATCTCCCATTAGCCATTTCACTTTTATATGTTTTGTAAAATCCTGAAATGATAATTTTTATGGCCTAGAATACAGATTTTTCTTCACGTGACAGGGGAACAACCTTCACCCCTCCCCTACTTAAATAAAACCACTGTGGATTATAGCCATTTTTATACAGTAGCTAGCTTTATATACAGCTGAGGGGGGAAAACATTTCCATCTCTAGTCCTCCACACCACCACTTTCCCCCAAAGAACAGCTGGGAGTTTTAAGGGCAGTAAAGTAGTCCTGCACCCATTTCCCATTTAATTCTGGTGCCTGATTCTCTCAGCCTGAACCTCCCGTGTCGGTTTCTGTGCATGTAAGAAGCATTATGGGAGTGGAGGAGGAGTGCTGCATCTTTTTCTGCTGAGATATTTGTTCGTTTCTACACCCTCAGCCCTGATCAGCATCCTTGGAAATGCACAGAATAAACAGCAACGGTGAAAACTCCTGTCTCTGGCATTTGCTGAAAATAACATCTCTGTGGCGGCCAGTCCAGTGTTTTTTAAACATTCCCGTTGAGATACAGCAAGGATTATTAAAGTCAAAAGCTGAACAACACATTAATTGGGAGCTCTCTATTCATTCACAGACTGAGCACCAAGCTGTCAGACATCCTGCATGTTTCATCCTGACCAAAGTGGGCTCTTTCATAATACCTTGCATTGAACTGCTCCATCTTAAAGTGAAAAATGATTCAGTTACCACAGTAACACAGCTCTGGGTTTTTTTCCTCTGGCACTGAAGGTTAACTGGGCTGTCTAATGCATGTTGGTATCAAGGTGCAAATAAGGGAACAACAATGACAGAGCTAAGACCGCATGAGTTCATTTTAGTTTCTGTAAGGCCACGATCAGAAAAGCACCAGCATCCTATAGTTAAATGCTCTTTAGCTGTCTCTCATCCCTGTCTTGTGCTTAACGCTAATGCTGATGGCTACCAACGCACATTGCATCTTGACTTTGCCACGAACTCTCTGTACAGGCCTTTATTAGCCAGTGGTGTAAGATGAAACCTTAACAAGCTTTCTCTTGATCCTGCTTCCTTGGCATTTGATTCTCAGAGATGCTGAGCTCTCACCATTCCCACTAACTTTAAGCAGAGCTCTAAATGCTTAGCATGGCCTGTACTATGCTAAGTCCTCTAGCCAGGTTACATTTTCAGTAGCAAAAATGCAAGCTGTAGACTCACAGCTCGTTCAGCATACACTGGAAGCTGGAAAATATCATTCTCTTTTCCAGAATGA
This sequence comes from Chloroceryle amazona, assembly GCA_027560015.1. Lineage (NCBI taxonomy): Eukaryota > Metazoa > Chordata > Aves > Coraciiformes > Cerylidae > Chloroceryle > Chloroceryle amazona. The sequence goes on from JANHFX010007340.1 coordinate 39,246, forward strand.
GCATCAGATCTGTTCTGATGTATTATGCCACAATGACAGATACTTTGACTGATGCTCAATGATAAGAAAAATCATGTGCTGATTTCATGGATAGGGCCTTTTAAAGGCAGACAGATTTCTTAAGCCTAAAGCCCTTCTTGGTTCTGATCTATGTGGACTGAATCAGGTGAGCTTTGGCCATATCACTGTGGGACCATCCTTTATGTACCAAAACCACATCGTATTTGGGCACAGCTGTAAAAATATGGAGTCTTTTGCACACTCTGACAGATGCAAATCTGCCCGATGCCTCTTAAACGTGGTGGTCATCGGTCTCAAAGAGAAAATCCTAGGAGGAAGGCTTAAGTGACAGCAACAGTTTCTGCCTGTGGCTTTCAGTGGTGCTTCCTGCGTGGACAGCAGTGGGAGAGGGAGGATGAAGGGCTCCAATAGCTAAAGCCAGGGCAAGGTTACTGAGTCTTCACATTCCTCTGTACACAGTATCCAGAACAGAGAGGAGAAAAAAATACAGGAGAGAACTAGAAAAGGTATTTAACTTCAGCAGCGTTTAGCATCAGACCAAGCACTGCGGAAGGTCCATCTACATTAGCATTTTAGCTCAGATTAGGAGACAGCTTCTGAAGCCAGTCTTTCAGTAGCCCTCATCTCCCATGCCTTGGCTTTGTGGTGGAGCGGTCACAGACACACAGACTGGACCCCTTTTGGGATGGTAATTACAGAAGACACAGTCTGAAGGCACATCTTCCACTGTCCACCATAAAGAGCATCTCTGAATCCACAGGAACAGGCTACAGCCAATCGGAGTAAGACCTCCTGAAATGTGTAGTATGGATACCAGGTCCTTAGCAGCACCTGTTTCACTCTGGTCCTATTGGGCATTGCTACTTGTCAATGTGGACACAGCAGGTGTGGAGAACACAGAGTAAAACAAGACATGAATATGAGCAACCACATTGTTTTGGTTTCTGCATGAGCAGATCTCCTCAACCTCACCAAGACTGGGTTGCCTTCCAAAGTAAGAAATTCCAGTGAAGGATGTTGAAATACCATAAACATGATAGAATATGATGAGCATGTTAAAGATTCTCGGCCTTTTTTTCTTCCCTTAGACTGGCTTTAACAACCTTTACACTGATTATGAAGATCCTGAAAACAAAATGATGCAATTATTCTCCCTGCTTTTTTCTCAGCCTTTGGAAGAATGTCTCACATCTCATAAGTTAGCCAACTCTGTGATCCACAAGCCCATACATTTTCATGGTTCTTTGATTCTGGAGAAATACACCCTAATAGATGGATGAAATTGTTTGTCTTTATTTCTGGATGTGGCAGGGAACTAAATGGATGATACTCTTGGCTGTGAGAAAGGCGCTTCCTGCTAGAATAGAACATGGCTTATTAAGAGCATGACTCATCATGATGCACTTCCATTGAAATCCCGCCAAACAACGCACTCTCGTCAAACTGCGTTAAGCTGTTCCCTTGGCAAACCAGATTGAGACATGCTAGGATTAATACTTTTCCAAAGCCTCATCTGCTTTAATAGCATCACTCTTAGGCAACAATTTTTTACCCCATTATTTGCAAGAAGAGGGGTCCTTTCTCTACCATGTTACTTGTGGTATGTGGTCAGTTCAAAGGAGAAAGAGCCTCTCTGAGCTCTGAATCACAGCTGGGATTTTTTTAAATGAAACTGCCTGACTTTGCACTGAAGCAAATGAAGTATTCTCACCTGACTCCTTAGGGTGGATCACGCACTGTCTCTGCACTGAAGAAGCAGTTATGGGAGAGCTGATGAGTGGTAACTTCCCACATCTCTCCTGCTGTGCAAAAATGTCAAGTGACTAGATCACAGCCTTAACATTCATGGCCTGACCTGCAGAACGTGTGACTGTTGTGACATATCCAGGGACAACCCATTTGCTGAACATACGATCACTACAGACATTCCTGCACAGCTTCCCACAAACTTTGTCTCAATTGCAGCTGTCCTGCCTTTACTGACCATGTCCCTGTTGGGGACACTTAACCGCGTCTTACATGAATTGTTACTGCCAGGAGATAGGTGTTTACAGGGGGAGGAGGGGGTGGGATCTTATGACCTATTGATTATTCCAATAATTTTTAATGTTTCCTGGGCAAAATTATGAGCACACAATATAAGAGTTGGTGTAAGAGTGAGCAGTTGGGTAGGCAGCATCAAACTAGACAAAAAGGATATTATCAGTATGTGGCTTAACTCAGTGGTGCAGTTTTTACTCATGCTAAACTCACTCGCTCCTTGCTTCCTCCCCCTCAACATCCATATGGATGGAGTAAGAGCACCGTGATCATAACAAGTACAGCAGAGCAACAGGACAGGTTTCACACATCATTTTTCCTGTGTTATTATGGACTTCTCATAGCACGTTAGCCTCTGGGAGTGGTACCAGTTAAGTCTGATGAGGGTAGAGGACAGGAGAGTGTTATGTTTATTCTTTCACATAGCTTTGTAGAACTCAAGAGGACAGTAAACATACCGATTATTTGCATGGGTGGTTCCACATCTGTCGTGGCTTCTTCCAACAATGACAGCAGTTTGGCTGATACTTGATGGACCAATTCAATGTTGCTAAACAAGCCATCCACGTCAAAGCGAGCAATCTAATGGAATACGAATATTAAGTGGTTACTGATGAAGGATAAAGAAGGACACTGTGTATCAGATACCTTCTCTTGTTCTGTCCTGGGCATTCAACACTCCAGGAAGCACCACTTCTGCAAAACCTCATATAAACATCCTCCTTGTGACTTCAAGGACACACAGAGAGTTTTCAGATTAGAATACAAAAGGCGTGTTATCAAGTGCTTTTTAACCTGATTTTGAACTATTCCTAATCTGAAAGTGTTTACCAAGGAAGGAAATAAATATCATCTGGATAAAGAAAAGACCCTTTAAAATGTTTACTTTCCCACTGAGGAGAAGAATAGCTGACAGTAGGTTTGATTCCCTGATTACCAGCTGCTAACAGAGGCCACTACATAAACTGAGACCGTGGCACTTTGGTGCCAGCTACCAGGTACAAAGACTTCCAGGTGGTGGTACCATTTTAAGTTAGTTGTCCTATATATACAAAAATACACTCAAGATGATATGATTTCCACTAAACCAAACACATTTACATTTCTGGGTATCGATACAACCTAAAGAGCTTCCTACAGAGCCTGGGCACACAACATTGACTTCGGTGAACTGCAGCACTTTACACCAACAGAAAATTTGGTTCCATTTCCCTACTCAGTTTAGAGCAAGTGAAAAATTTTCAGGACCCGTGCAGTAGTTATTTACTTCCTTGCAGAGCAGGGGAACAGTTAAGATTCGGGACAATCAGAGACAGGCAGGGGTAATGTGCTAATACTGAGAACACGGCAAGACTGATTCTGAAATCCGTATTGATACTTTCTGAACATATCTCTCCATTAGACCCAGACTGCTGACTTAGACAGCAGCTTACCAGATGCCAGGAGGATCAGATGGCATGCTACTGTAACGGAACCAGAAACGTACTTTCAGTACTAATGTGGTTAATTTCTTTATAAGTATTAGAGGGGCTAAAGCATGTTTTATCCATTTGGAAATATGAAACAGATTCATTGCTAGGGCAATTTTCTAAATGCTATCCTTCTCTAAACACATTACAAACTTTCAATACGGTAGTTAATCTGAGAACTGGCCTTAAAACCATATAACATTCTTGAAAGCCTTTCAAAAATGCAGTGGTTATTAAATTAAAACAGTTATAATCTCTAAATTACTTTTCCTGTATACATCCAGCACAGGACTTCCGACCTCCTCTCCAGCACAATGCCTGCATAGTAGTGGGAACTGTGCTGTGCATGGACACTTAGACACATTAATACAGTGACAAAGGACAGAATTGAAACATATGTTTTCGGCTGGCTGGAAAGGAGCAAAGGAACACAGCATGTGTGTCAAAAATCCCAGTGAGTTCAACAAGGGAATACTCTTGCTCAGTGCTGGCCAGGCTGCAGAGAGAATCAAGTGGAGACTACTTGTAAACAGATGAACAAGTGAGGAGGAAGACATCAAGAACTCCTTAAAGTCATGCCAGCAGATGCCAGCTCTTCTAAAAATGGGTTGGAACAAATTCTGACAGAGTTTTAAGAAAGAAAAAAGGTCCTGCAGGAGCTTAAACAGCACAGGCTTCAGGCCACAGTGTTTCCTGAGGAGGCAGTGCCAATGTCATCTAAAGACACTTTGGCCTCTGCACCTGTATTTGGTCACCAAGAAAGCCTGAATACACAACACTTCATTTAAGGGTTGTTTAAAATTATTTTTATTCTGTGTTAGCAGCAGATTATCATTTGTGCAGCCTCTGAGTGCTTGGTTGCAGCCCCAACAAATACAAATCTTTCTCTGGACAACCTCTTCTACCTCCTGCCTTTGGCTGCACAATTTTTCTAGAAATTGGAATAATGTTGAGGAAAAGGTGCTCTTTGAAGTTTCAGCTGAAAAGGAAAATGGGTATCATTTGCCTAATAAGATAATTTCCCTGAAAGATAGTTTATGAGCATCCCTTCTTAAATGTACCTTTTCTGAGTAGAATGCCAGTTTCTGAAGTGCTCACTGGTCTGTCAGGCATGGTATTTCTCCACCGTGGCTGTCTGAAAGGCTGGATGAAGTTATCTTTACACCGAATTTAACCTTGATGGAGGGGTTCATGCCATTCCAGGTTGTTATAATGGAAAATACTTGGGTTTATTGGGTTTTACTGTTTTTGGAGGTGCCAGTGAAGGTCTCCCAGGCCATGTAGAAGGGTTTGTAATTACAGAGCAGTATGGAGAGGTGGAAGCTGCTATTGCAGCCCACAAGCAGGGCTATAGCATCCAAGCTGTTCTCTGGGCAAGTACCTTGATGTAGACTTTATGCAAGGACAGCACAAGTGCCAGGAGCGTATCTGACTTCCCACTCTCCTTGCTGGAGCCCCGGCACATCCCCTTCTGGAAAGCTAGCTCCAGAACAGCTCCCGCAGCACGTCACTCTCGTGCTGACACTTGCATTGTTTAGCTATTCTGCAAGCAGAATGTGGGTGAGTTGAGACCTTGACGTCACTGCCTCGTCCTCCGCCCCCAGCGCTCACCTGCTTGTTTCTCAGGGGCTGAATCACTTCCTTGATGCAGAGATGCAGGTCGCTGATATAGTCTTTCTCCGTCTGCAGGAGTTCTGCAATGATTTTCACTCTCTTGTCCATCATGCGTCTGCTAACTTGTTCCTCATCCTCCTGCAGTGAAGTGGCAGGACTGGAGGACCCCACCTGCGGGGCCATTTTTTCTGTTTAAAAGAGGGAGATTTGTGAGGAGCATCGTAATCCTGTGTGCTCACCCAGCTTGCCATGGGGGAACCCAACTGGTGCCTGTTGGAAACTCCCAAATTGCCACGAGGAGCAGGAAAAGTTACATAAGAAATGGCAATCCCAGATCAGACCGAGTGTCCCCCATCTCCCTCCTCTAAAAGCAGACACAGGTTTGGGTGAAGGAAACTGTCCATTTGGCAGTAAGCTCCCTGGCTCATCACCAGCTCCCCCAGCTTTGATGTTATGTATGTGAGCAGATCTTTTCCATAGAGCACAGGAAAGTTTGATCTTTGTCATGCTGAAATTCAAGGATAGCTGATGCCCTTCTTTGAAAACACTGTCTTAGTCTGACATCTATTATGATTTGGAGGATGGGAGAAAATGTGTTCCCGTGGAAGAAAAAGACTGTGTTTACTATAAATAAGCTTTACTGGAATAACCTTTTCTCTGTACGATGTAATGTTGAGCCTATTCATGGGAGGCTGGGGACTGCAAGTACTGGAAGACAAATTTTCCAATTAAGACAATGTTAAAAATGATGATGATGAAACCTGTAATTCTGTTTAAAAATATTCTTTGAAAGAGGGAAAGGAATTACAGGAGAATATGGGAAAACCTTTAATGATCAGTAACAAACATTTCTTGGAACAGCAGAGGTCATTTGGTTCTTAACTCTTTTTCCATGCTTAAGAACTAGAATATCTGATTTGGCTCAAAGACATGGAAATTCAAGTCTTCTACAAATAGGTAATTTGTGTATGCTCCAGGACCTGCACGCAACCTGCTTATCCATAATAATGGCCTTCCCTTTTGTTGGCTCCTAAGCCAGCCTGCAAACATCCCAGTCAGCTCTACAAAGCACACCGATTTTGTCGGTGTACACTGACAATCTGTATTGTTCATTAGGAAAAACACACACAAAAACGAAACCAATCAACCAAAACCAACAAAAAACAACCAAATAAACAAAAAAACCCAAGTGAAATATTTCAGAGGCTTTTCTGATGTTTTCCTGCTAGCCACAAGATGGTGCAGAGTACCAACAAAGATGGACTTATCATTACCATTCTCATCTCTGCATTACCCGGGTCCTGCTTTGACAGCACAGGCTTTTATTGCTCAGCAGCAAAGGACGGGAATCTCTGCCAAGGATCAAACTGCTTCGCCTTCGTGTCAGCTCTTGCAGGGAGCGTCCTGTATAATGAGGCAATAGCAAGCAGTATCTGATGCTTCACTCGCTGATAGCCAATACGGAATAGATTGTAGTTGTTTGAATTGATTGTCAAGGGCGAGGTCACGAGTGCTCAAGAGAGGATGGAACAGCACACAGCTCACCGTACGACACTGGCCAAGGTGTGGATGATAACTTGGAGCTGGATTTGTGGGAAAAACGAGCAGCTTTCAGGAGAGAAGGGCTTCGAGCCATCTTCTGCTGAGAAGTGTAAAATGCTAGAAATTGAATGTATCATCAGCCCCAAACTCTTCCACAGCTGTGCTGACCACTGCTGTTCAGAAAGGACAGTTGTGTGATTAATGCTTCTCCCATCACCTTTTCTAGTGAGACTGGTGTGACCACAATTACTGTTTGAAACAGCTGCTTTTGGGACTGCACCTCTGCCTCTGTCCTGCTCGTTTCAAACAGTGGGGACAAGGAAACTGAATGAACCGGGGAGGGGGCGTTGGGGTTTTTAGACTTTTTTGTATTTAGATGTACTTTCTACCTTTGAGTTTTTAGCCTTCAAGTCTGTCGCAGAACTTTCTGATCTTTTATACTGGTGGCAGAGGAGAGCATTATATGAGCAAAATAAAGCCACTGTATCCCACTTAAGGCTTGAAGTCACAGTCCCTCGTGAGGCTGTTCTTTCAGTTTATGTCATTAGATTGCCCTGATCAAATTTGATTCTTGAATTATGTCAGAGCTCATTTATTATCCTCATTGCATGATAGATAATAATGCCAAGAAAGAAAAACTATTCTCAACAGGAAGAAATAACCATGAGAAATATGAGGTAGATGCTGTTTCCTTAAAGAAAACATGTTTTTTAATAAATGTATCCTTTTGTTAAAAGCAATATAATTTTCCATTTTCACTCAATACATTCACTTTTTCATTTCAGGCATGTCTGTCTCTATAGAATGCAACAGCAAGATCCTGAAGTGATGATTACAGCCAAAACCTGTGATTGCATGTTCAGCTGATTGCTTTTGACCAGTTTTGAGAACATTAGTAGCTTGCTGAAATCCTTGTGGAGTAAAGTGAAAGTTTAATGAATGCACAAGTAGCAAGTGCATATCTGGAACAGAAGCAGACTTGTTTCTACCTGGTAACATGTACCAGCCCCGGAATGGCTTGAGAGAGAGGATTAGCAGGAAGAGACATTGCTGAGGATTAACTGTTACAGTGAGAGTTTGGCTCATTCATCCTCAGAGATGCCAGGTTTAGAAAAAAAACAAAAGCAGTCTGTTGAATGGTTTATCCAACGGCTGTGTCTTAAGACCAGTTTACCAAAAAACCCAACTGGTACTTTTAGTAGGCATAAAAATGCAAAGCAGAAGGTAATGTTTGCAGTTGTTGCTTTGTGATGTCGGTTACTTGCAGGAGTCACCTCTCTGGAGGACTTTGCTTTGGAGAGGAAGGTGATGACTTCAGTTTTCCAGCTGTGTATTGAACTACACAGCTCTAGTTACAGAAAACAAAAGGTTCGTTACGTGATGACATGGACAAAGCAGCCACACGTCTTACAAAAACAATTTCTTGCAAGTGTAGAGTCTAAAAATATCCCCCAGATGGAGACATCCAGCAATGCAGTGAGAGCATGGAGAAACAGAGCTTGCAATGTGCAAATGCTGCAGCTCTCTTCCAGGCCCAGGGGAGATGTTGGGGTATCCACAGCAAGAGACTGAAGGAGAAGCCATAGCAAGTTTGCAGGATCTGTGTGTGCAAATTTCCCTGGCTTCCCAGCCTGTAGAGTGAGCAACTCCGAGATGTCTGCTTTATCCATCCTTCCTCCCAGGTAAGATGCTCAGGTTGGATATTGCGTTTGCCCTCGGGGACAGGACCAAGGTTCCTCCCTATCCATTGCCTTCCATGGAAGTGAAGGTGCTGGCGTAGAATATAGCAACAGGTCTAGAGGAGGCAGTGCCCGGAGCGAGTAACGGCCCTTTTCATTCCTTAGGCAGCATTTGGAGGACACCAAAGGCACACAAGCTCTCACCCGCGCTGTGCAGATACGAGGATTTTACCTGGCACTTGGGAGCATTGAGGGCATAAGTTATCAAGGTATAGCAAACAAATTACAGCATTACTGTGTTTCCATGAGTGAAACCCAAGTTTCATACCACCCTCCTGGATAAAATTACTCCCCTGTGAAATCAAGTCCTCAGATAGCCTGTCCCCTCAGATAACCTAGCTCTTACACACAGGAATGTACACTGGCTTTTATCAGCTGGATTTGGGAATGGAACACAGGCAGCCAAGTTCAGAGACTGGTGCTGTGGCTGCTTGCCTGTCCCCTCAGACCGCTGCCCTGCCTCTACCCCTACCCCTCTGCTTCCACTGTGGGTGCCGGGAAGGCTGCGGGGCGCAAGGACGCTGGGATCCTTGGAAGTAAGGCAGCCTGAAATGGGACAAGTGGTGGGAAAGGAAGGAGTCTCCCACTGTGTGCCGAAGTGCATGCCGTGAATCAACACACAAGGAGTTTTACTCCAGATCCCCCTCCCCTTGTCATGGACCACTTCATAGAGGTGTCATTATAGTTTTGCACCATAATTCTGGTGCAACAATATGGTGTGAATTAAATCTGATGAACTCCAAGTTGGGCACTGAAATAGAAAAGGATTGGGAACTGGTTGTGGAAAATGCTTTTTTTTTTCTTTTACTCTCAGAGGCACATAACAGCAGCATTGTTCAGGAGCAGGTTTGCAGGTTACACCTGCAAAAAGCCCCTTTTCTGCACACAGGAGGAGAACACTGCAGGACCAGAATGACCTTGCACCAGTCTTCCTGGGCAACAGGTTCGCTCATAAAATCTGCATCAGAGCCTTCCTTGCAATTAGGTCATTCGATCTTTGATCATTTTTCTGTTCCATAAGGTACAGAAAATATTTACATTCAACATGCAAGTTCTTTCTTCAATTCTGTGACAGCAGACTGCTTTAATTATACGTGTGCTGACAGGACTACAGAGAGATCCCATGTGACCACAGTGGAAGGGAAGAAAGCTTATCATCAGATGACAGGAGAATGCCCTTATTGTTAGCACCAATACTCACAAAGAAACCTTTCCAGTGTGGCATATACCAGTATAAATATATCACTCCTGTGGCATGGAGCTAATATGCTAATGAAGAACTGAGGTAGAGCTGCATCTGAACTGCTTCCCCTGGGACACATGTGCCTCCAGATTTGGCACAGATTAGCTGTACAAACCGTGAGCTGTGTGACCCCCAACGCAAAGCATCCCATTAATAAAACGTTGTTTAATATGCTCAGAGAAGGATCAGTAAACCTCCTTGGGCCCTAGTCTACACTCCTTTACCCCGCTTGCTGTTACTAGTTATGCTGCAGTAGCTCCTAAGAGTTCTAAACTATGCGGTGGGACTCAATTGTGCCAAGTGCTGTGCAAACACAGCAGCACAAAATGGATTCTGGTCTGAAAAGATGAGCTCGCTTCCCAGCCTGGCTGCCACTGCAATGAGTTCAAGGCATAACTCTAGCTTTATTGCAGTGCAAGGTAGCGGAGTTAGATCCTCTGAGCTTAAATCTCAGAGAAAATAGAGGTATTTGTTAGACTGTGATTTCTCATCACAGGGCACAAGGGGCTATTTTCATCAAGCCATCTCCTGTACTTCAGGAAATAATCCAGACTTTTGCTCCTTACTGTACTTCAGCAAACCAGCCGCTCCAAAGATCAATACATTTTGCAAAGAAATAGGATATGGTCTGCATCGTAGTCTATAGAAAGTTAATCAGGAAGTACAGCACAAAGCAAATAAGGAACTGGGGAGAGGCTGGAGGATCTTTACTCCTGGCGGGAGGTGCCAAGAAGCTGTGTGCACGGGCAGCCCACGCAGGAAGAATCGGTGGGCTCTGCAGGCAGGGAGGAGGATAGGATGGAGGAAGTTGCCCTGCTTTGTGATGGAGTGAAGGGAGATGGATTTCCTCTGACTAGGCTTTTGTATACCAAGGGGTAGCCCCTTCACAGTGATTTGTATCCTTTCACAGGATCCCGCGTCATTTCTGGTGTGGGTCATTTCTCATAACTACATTTGACACAAGAGAAATGTGAAATTTGGAGATCGGATGCGAGCTCTGAGGCAACACACTGTGGGAGCTGCACAATGTGAATCCCTGTATCTCTTGCAGGTATGTCACTGATGTATTTGAAATCATTTAACAGTGCCACTGACCCATTCACAGCTGAAGTTATAAGGAAGTTAATATGTAATAGATTTGTAAAACAAGGAGTATTTTCTAAGCATGCGTTGTCTCGCTGAACACTGCAAATGTGACCTCCGATTCCTGCTGGAAACACACAGGTTTCTCTAGCTCATTTCTCACACCAAACTCAAGTTTGTTATCTTTGTTAATAGCCGTATACCAATCTGTCCAAAACCTAACAGACAGCAAACTATATTTTAAATTCCTTTTCTTAGCCTGCCATTTTTGGTTGCTATCATCTATCCCCTCTGATGCATTATATTTTAATCTGCCTTGATCTTGCAAACATTTATGTGCCAATAAGTACACCAAACAAACTCCTCTTTGTGTAATATGTAGGTGCTCACAGAGTGGTAGCTTTCAGCTCCCAGTCTGATCCCAGCATTAATGCAATACACAGATATTAATATAGGAACTTTTACAGCTGCTGCTGATGGATTTTGTCACTGTAGAAGAGACCAACTCCTACCAGCTAAACAGCTATGGATAATACATTTGAGCTGCTAAATATCATAAATATCAAGATAGTAGCAAGTTCTTCATTCTTCTTGAAAGGACTTATGGGCAGGATTTTGTAGTGAACGTAGAGCAGAGAACTGCTTGGGAATACCACATGAGCTCTGTCTTAGCTCTTATAAGGACCCTTGATATTTTTTCTGCATCCACCACAAATGCTAGTGAATATATCTTCCTTAGCCCCATTCTTCCCTCTAGCAAAGGGATGTTTCTGTCCAGCTGATTGAGAAATATGGAAGAAAAAAAACTATATATGGTTTGATCAAGGTATTCCTGGACTCATCCAAGAATGCAACTACAACCTGAGCTCATGGTTGTATCAGGAACCTGCCATTTGATAGCAATCACCTTATTTTCCCCTATCTAAAATGGGGCTGCAGGCACTTGGTTATCTCACAGGGTGAGTTGAAATAGATGCATTAATGCTTGCCAAGCAATCTGAGAATATAATGGTTACTTTGCATCTTATTTCCTTTTTCAAAAGAGTAAAGGTAGGAGGTGCTGGATGGCCATTCACACCAGATAAGGTACTGAATGGAAGTGCCTAGTATAATAATTAACCATTAAAACGCTTTCTTGTGGTTTTAATGAAGCCTTCATTTTAAAGTGAAAAACACTTGCAGGAGTTTGCACCATTGACAATGCTCTTGTGCTCATGTTTGGAGACTTCAGAGCAAACCACCTTGATTACTCCTGGGATCTGGGGGGTAGGCTCCCTTTCCCACTCTTTATAGAAAACATTGTGGATTCTGTATAAACCAGCAAAACATAAGAGAGATCCGAGGGCAGAAACTGAATTCTCAGGAGTTTTTATCCCTGGCTGCTTGCTCACTGGTTTTTGTTTTTTCCTGTTTGTTTGTCATGGGTTGGTTTTTTTTTGTTTGTTTATAAGCTTTTGTTTGGGGGCCTGTATTTCTAGCACACTGAGCTGCACTTAGAGTATATACTTGAGGGCTGCTGGAAATGGCTGAGAGGGGCAACAGCCTGGTTTCTACTCAGGCAATCATTTCAAGCATGCAGAGGGCTAGAAGGGCACTCGACAGATGTCTTGCCCACGCTTCACCTTGTGCGAATGTGCTGCGGTGCTGATGCAGGCACCGGGCTGTACAGACACCTTGGTCCCCGTGTTCTGTCTAGGTTGCCTACCACTGGCAGAGATGGGGCTCCTGCAGACTCTGACTGTTAGCTGTGGAAACGCACTCACAGGAGATTCACCCCTGCAGGGTTTGCTTCTGTTGCATCTCCCCGTCTTACACGTCCTTATCCGTGTTGATACCTACCACAGCCCTGCAGACTGGCCTCTAGGAAACGTATTAACAGGGGACTGTAGAAGGAGGGGCAGCTAAACACAGAGCTTTTCCTCCAATTCATATGGGAAGCAAATGCAAATTATTACCATTTGTATCTTTTTGCTAAACATTTACTATTCCAGGGTGACCAGACAGTCACAATCTGGTCATGCACAACAGACCATTTAATGTCACCAACAGAGCTGTTGGGTTTTCTTACCAAAAATGGAGAATTCAAAAGCTTTGTACCAACAAAACCACTGCCCTCACCTTGGAGTAAGCTGCTCTGCATGCAAGTGCAGTGAGAAAAATGAGGAACATACAATCCTAGCAAATCATCGGTGCAGGTGGCACATTAGGTCTGGAATCTGTGATCATAGCCAGATATAGGCACATCTAGCTCAGCAAAATTTGATCCAGATCAGGCCTTGGCACGCAACCGCATTTCTTTCTATTGCGACTGTAAATACGCTTCATAGGAGTTTCTACTGACTGTATTTTCACTCTGAGGACTGGCAACTTCTAATCCAATACAAAGCTTGCAGGTACCTTATTAACCCATCACCAGTTTACCTGAACAAACGTGAGCAAGCAGAGCGAGTTGATACTAGACTGGTGCTTTGCTATAGGTGGCCGTGGCAGTCTCAGCTGGTGGCAGGAGCTGTAAACTGGATTTACTGTCTCCTTGGACTGCTGCCATAAACATAACCTCACGCTCTGCCATGACTACCTAGGCTCCCCTACCTCCTTTAAACAGGAGACATTCATAGCACAAATACACCTCCCACAAGGCAGAAAGACCTCACACTTTTTGCTGAGTACAGCTCTGATAACCTTGACCTCGGTGGGTAATCCCCTTCAGGGGTAAAAGACTGCTTGCTGTTTTGGTGGGATGAGTGCCAGGAGCTCACCTGCCCAGCCATAGCAATCTGTGCTTGTACTCTGGAACACCCCTGCCAGTAACCTGCAGGGTGTGCCTGACTCAACTGAAAATTTTTCATCTTCTCATTAATTAGCTATGAGGAGGAGGGAACAGCTTAATCAATGAACCGCTCTGCTGTTCTCAGCGTATGCAGCCGCCATGGAAATCCTATTATTTGCAGGTTTATTATTTTATTTTATGCTTTTATTGTCTCTCTGAAGGAATGCTACTTCCTAATTAAGTGCATCAAAACCATAATACAGCAACCCAAAGTATTTACCTATTTTATTTCCCTAGAAAGGAACAGAGCAGTGACTGTCACAAGGCGGTTATCACTACTAGGAATACACAGATTCTAACAACAGTCAAACCCCACATTTGTGATGGGACCGTGTTGTTCGAGATCCTGGAAACCCACAGAAATTCGTCAGTTTGTGTTCCAGAGCACTCCCATAGCCACACATATTCTTCATGCTTTCCCTCAATTTGTGGCATCGCATTTCATTTTTGATTGACAGGCCTAGTACTGACATACTTTGCCAATTTCTGGTCCAGACGCAATTTGGTTGTTTGAAAAGAAGCCCTCTCCATAATGGTATAATTTGAATCATGTATTTGGACATACTTGAGTTCAGGCTCGTACAATCTGTGTATAAACACATTACAGATCCTGGTGTTTTTAACTAAAAGAGAAACCTGCCCTTGACAGTTCCGATTACTTAATGTACACCCCACTTGATCCAGCAGCCAAAGACAGATAGGATGGAGCCATCAGATTTGCACATGACTGTTGGCATTGCAAACATGTCCTGGTGATGAACAAGAAAGATCCTGGTTGCACACGTGTTTTACAGGCACACACCAAAACCTTCGACTGCATTTTTATCCTGTCTACACAACATTCTTGAGAAACAGTAAGGGAATCGTCTGACACCCGGGAAGGGGGGGGCAAGGCTGAGAGGGGGCAATCGCTCCCTCCAGCCCTGAGTTCGTGGGGGCAGGGACTGCCATTCCCTTCTTTATCTCGAGGCTGTGGCCTGGGGGACATCAAGAAATCACCCCAGCCCTGAGCATCCCTCCCAGCAGAGCACCAAGCAAACTTCCCCGATACCTTGCAGTTTTTGGCCGTACTCTGTCCGGTCAGACTGACTCCTCCTCAAGGTGCCGTGGTCCCCGGCGGTGGCAGTGCTCTCCACCACGGGCTCCGTCCTCCTCCTCTCCCCCACGTACAGCTTGTTCCTCAGCAGGACCAAATTACTCCTCCTGCCCCCCACACCTTCCTTCCCTGGGCAGTCCATGCTCGCCATGCCCAGCCTTACTTGGTGACGGTGGCGGTGGCCGGGGGCAATAGCTTGACTTCTAGGGAGGTGACCTCGCTGCCAAGGTGAAGGCTGGTTGCTTTGGGCTTGGTTTTGGAGCAGGGCTCCCCAGGCTCCGGCAGGGCCCCGGGCTCAGCCCTGCCACCTGTACCTGAGCAGCTCCACCCCCGGGAAGCTGCCGCCCCAGGCAGTGTTTGCATTCACCTGCCTTATGTGCAAGCACGCCTGGC
>JANHFX010007341.1:0-12474 GCA_027560015.1 Chloroceryle amazona
CACACAGGAACAGATCCAGGGGGGGCTGGAAAGTCTCCAGAGCAGGAGACTCCACAACCTCTCTGGGCAGCCTGGTCTAGGCTCTGTTGCTCTCCCAGGGAAGAATTTTTGCCTCATGTTGAGGTAGAACTCCCTAGGTTCCATTTTGTGCCCATTGCCCTGTCACTGGGCACCGCTGATAAGAGCCTGGCCCCTTCTGCTTGACCCCCACCCTGCAGAGATTTGTCAACATTCATCAGATCCCCTCTCAGGCTTCTCTTCTCCAGGCTAAATCCTCCAACCCTTCTAGTTTGTTTTGAGTCTCCAAGGTGCAGATGGTTGGAAAGCTGCCTTTTTATTTCTAAATTGATATATAGTGTATTGAGATACAGTAACCATGACAATCAATGATGCCACTCTTGCAGCACCCTGTGAACTGGAGGAGTACTCCAAATACAATGGAAGGAAGTAACTATAGAGCTATTTTATATTTTTGTCTCCTAGGGACAAAAATAATTTGTATTTAAATCTCTATTTGTTCCGTATGTACTGACACAATGAAGAAGTAAAATGTTGCAGCAATTTCAAAGTAAATTTTGTACCTAAAGGTGAAATTTCAAGGTAATAAACAGAAACAAGAAAGAGAAGGTCCATGCAGTTAAATAAGTGTAATAAGAGTGGAAACTAACATGGTCAACTTTAGAAGGTCAGGAGACCTACCTTCATTGTGTCGGGTCATGGGCTGGACTTGGTGATCTTGGATTCCAGCCTCAGTAATTCAGTGATTCATTCTCTCCAGACGGAATACAATCCAGCCAGGGAAAGGGAGAAAAACGCCTGTGAAACTCCTTTAGTGGAAACTCCTTTTCATAGGACTGTAATCTCCTTAGAGCAGTGAAGATGTTCTGAACTTCTATGTAACACCAGAGCCTGACATGTACTGAATCGATGTGGATTTCTCAGGGGGGAAGATTTCAGTTCTCAAGAATTTTCCTTATGTATTTAAGATTAACTTTAATATCATCTAGAGAATAACACCAGGAGAGTTTGTAGGCATAAAGCATTTATCTAATCAAATGGCCCAAAGCATTTGAAGTATCTGGTCATTAAAACAATTCACTTTTTAAAAAGAAACAAGGAATAAAGCCTCCTTGTAGTGGTTATAGACTAATTTCTTTATCAGGCCCTAATAGCAATCCCAAAATTTAGGAAGGGGTTTACTGATGTCGTAGCTATGGAAGTGTGGTTAAGCCAAGCATCCTTTGGAGAACACTTTACTGAACATATGGGTTTAGCATGAACTTTTAGAAAAGTTAGTCTCAGTGATTGTGTTTAAGGCTGTGAGTATAATTTGGGCTTTTCTACAGAGTGACAACCCTTGGGCTGGGTTCCTCTCCAAAGTACACCCTCTAAGTGAACTACATGATTCGAGATACTCAGTTTGTTGGTTTAGACTGAAGAGAAACACTCTGTGTCCTCCTGACCTTGCAGCCATCCTCAGCATGAGGTCAGCCCAGACTCGTTGGTGCCCACACCAGGAATGGTGAGTCTCTCTCGTTGACTGTAGAGGAAACTTGGAGGACTAAGCAGAAAGCAAATGCCCAGCTTGCTGAAGGGGAGCCCCAGCCCTGCAGGTGGGTTGCCTGGTCTTTTTTGGTGTATAAACGATTTGCAGTAATCGTAGCCTACCACTCTGTGTGGGGGAAGCTCGTTATAAGGGATCTTAATTTGGGGTTGAGCCAAGCACCGATGCTACGATGGGTATGGAATAGGTGGTGTTCAAATATGGAATATGGTGGTGTTCAAAATGCTCTTACGAACAAGACCGGCCAAGCACTTCTCAGTTGCCTTGGCTGTGGGTACTGAAAATGGGTATGACTGAGTTGTTACCCGCCCCAAGTCTTCTACAGCACTCCTGTCACATCAGAGACAGACTCCAGCACTAACGTATCATTTGGAACTAAAATCTGGGAATTATTTAATTCCTCTATTCTGGGGAGATGGTGACTCAGAGACTTGGTGACTCTGTGCTGTACAGAAGTAGCGTATGCTAAGAGGAGATAACAATAGCTGGGTTAGGCAGAAGGAATGTTCCTATCATTTATCCAGTTGGCTCTAATGTGTCTCTTACAAGTAAGAGCAGCAAAAGTAGTTTTTGGGTAGAGATGATTATTCTTCTTTTTCCTGTTAACTTCCAAACCGGTAATTAGGGCCATGATGTAGCAGATGCCAAATGTGAAGGCATCTAAACGTAAAATCACCTTAAGGTTTCTTCTACCCATTTTAGGACAGCATTATTCCCACTGTTGTGGTTTAACCTCAGCCAGCAACTAGACACTACACAGGTGCTCACTCACTCCTCCCTCCCAGTGGGATGGGAAGGGGAGTTGGGGAAAAAAAAAGTAAAACTAGTGGGTTGGAATATGAACAGTTTAACAATTAAACTACTAATAAAAAGATAATAATTATTATAATAGTAATGAAAAGGGATATAATAAAAGAGAGAACAATAGCAAGCAAAGACAAGTGATGCACCATGCAATTGTTCACCACCCAGCGACTGATTCCCAAGCAACGATCTGAGCCCTGACCAGCCCATTGCAGTCTATATACTGAGCGTGACCTTCTGTGGTATGGAATACCCCTTTGGCTAGTTCAGGTCAGCTGTCCTGGCCATGTCCCCTCCAGCTTCGTGTGCTCCTGCACACTAGGAAAACACAAGCAGCTGAAAAGTCCTTGAGTTCCCAGCAACAACTAAAGCCATCAGAAGACTATCAACATTCCTCTTCTACTGAATCCAAAACACTTGTACTGTTCTAGTTACTAAGAAGGAAAATTAGCTCTATCCCAGCTGAAACTAGGACACCCATGTCAGAACTACCAGCAGACTGCAGTGCCTTCCTAAACTGTCCAGCCAGGCTCATGAGCAGCCCATGGAATGTCCTTTAAGGGCCTCCTGAGCTGTACTCCTGCCCCATGCCTGGGCAAATGGGCAGGGCTCTGACGGTGGTGGTCACTGCAAAGGGATGTCTCTGGGGTCTCCAGTTCTCTGGAGCCCCAGGGGACAACATCTAGTAGAGCTGTGAGAACTTCCAGACTCTTCAGTCCAGCTACTCAAGAAGCAAACTGGTTGCCTCAGAATCAGACGTGCCTGATTCAAGGATCAGAAGCGTCATTTTGGAAGAAATTTGCTTTACTTTACAGCTTATGTTAAGGAACAGGATCTCTCATTATAATTTACTTTCCAGAATATTTTATAGGGTATATTTTCTGTTTCCTTTTGCATACATTACCCTTTACAAAGAAAAATTTGTAATCTGTGAGTCTGCCATCATTCTTGAATATCATTCCCTTTCCCCTGTGTTTTAAGAATGTCCTGGGGTTTCTGCCTGCTTTTGAAAGTTGTTTTTGTAAAAAAGACCTTCAGTCTATACTCATTTACATGACAAGAAAAAATCTTTATACTGTTACTGGTTATAGTTTTATCACTACTGAACAAAGGAAAAAACACCAATTTGTTTTTCCCGAAATAGTTTGGGTTGGAAGGCACCTCTGTAGATCATGTAGTCCAGCACCATGCCATGGGTGGCAGGGACAGCTTTCACTAGATCAGGTTCCTCAAAGCCCCATCCAGTCTGACCTTGAACACTTCCAATGGTGGGGCATACACAGCTTCTCTGGGTGACCCGATCTAGTGTCTCACCACCCTTGCCATAAAAAATGTCATCTTTGTACCCAGTCTAAACCTACTCTCAGTTTAAAACTGTTGCTCCTTGTCCTGTCGCTACAGGCCTGGGTGAAATGCCTTTCTCCATCTTACTTATAAGCCCCCTTTAAGTATGGAAATGCCACAATCAGGTCTCCTCAGAGCCTTCTCTTCTCCAGGCAGAACAACCACAACTCTCTCACACTTTCTTCAGAGGTGCTTCAGCTCTCTGATAATTTTCGTGGCTCTCCTGTGGATCAGCTCTAACAGGTCCGTGTCTCTCTTGTAAAAACTTGTTATGGATTTGTCGTCACATATTGCTGGTTTGGTTTGGTTTGGGATTTTTTTTGACTTTTCTTCTTTTAACTGCGCTCATTTTCAAAGCCTTTATTCATTCCATGTTTTTTTCTTTTCATCAGTGACTCTCCTCCATTTTCCTTGCTCAGACATTCTTCATCTTTCATGTCATTTTCCTTTTCTGGCAGGCAGAAGCAGTGGATCAGAGTTTGTGTTGCAATCTCTCTAATTACTTTGTACCTACCAAGAAACTAAATTAGACAGTCGTTCTTTACTTCTGCTGTTGCTACAACTCAGATCTCCAGTGCATTCCGCTACAGGGACTCATTTTTCTGCATCACATTAATCTTAAAACAGGAGAACTTTCTATGAAGCTGTCTCTTCTTTAAATTATAACATCTCAGCTCCTTTGAAACTGGAGGATAGTACAACATTGGTTTCAGAATCCTGTCTTCTTTTAATCTCCAGCTATAGGGCAATGGCTGATTTTGAAGGTATGTCATGACTGGCAGCACCATAGTCTTGTAGTGCTAGGTACAGAATCTCTCCAATTTAGAAGGTATCAAATTGCATCACTTGATTTTAGGTAAAAAGAACAAAACTAAATGTCACCTGTATCTTTCTGTCCATCTCTTCTAGTGGCTTTTAAAATCATTGACCAATTTTGACATAGCTTGTCAAAAGAATGATCAAAAGGATTTAATACATGTGAGATGAGTTCAGTGAAATTGAATGGTTGGATGGAGGAAAGAGTGCAGGTTAGGAGCCCTGTATGAGGGAGAAGGAGGTTTTCAACAGGACAGGAATTTATCTCTTGTTGTGGGGACAACTTATTTTATTTTGAAAGCATTTATGAGTTCTTAAAGGTCTCCATGATAAAGGTCTCCTGGCTTGGCTTGGAGTAGTTTTCTGGAGCACAATGCCCTGTTGTATTATTTATGTCAGGAAAGTAGAAACACACAAAAGTGATGTACACCTAATTCCTTCCAAAACAAGTACACTTTAAAATGTACTATACGATGAAGTGTTTAATAAATTTGCACTTTCTAAATGTCAGTTTGATCATCATTTATCCACAGTGCATTTTTGCCAATCCATTACTGCCTCTGAGGCTATGATTGAGTGGTTCTCTTCTGTAACAACATGTTCTGCATTTTTCTCTAGACTGGAAGCATGTCATCCCTGTAGAACATATCTAAACTAGATAGACTTTTATGGTGGTTTGTAGCTTTGCATGCTAGATTAGCCCTGAAGTTTACATTAGCCTCATTGCAAAATAAATGTTCATTAGCTGCACATTTTTTGTAATATTAAACCCCACCCCTTGATACCCATCCTTGGTCTGCCTTTCAAATATTAAATATTTTATTTAATCATGTTCATTGTCAAAAGAAGCTTGAAAATAATAATTAAAAAGCTTTCATAATAAGGCAATATTATTTTCCTTAGACATTTATGAATGGTTGTAAGTTTACGTAGATTTAATTAGGAGCCTTCAAATGCCGACATAACTGTCCTTCCAAATTCAGATTATTTTTTATTGACAGCAAAGAAGCAATTTACTAAATATTTTGTGTGAAAACTTATGTGCAAAGTTTTCCAAATAAGAGCTTAAGAGCTAGGTGAAAAACTGTCTAAAGATATTTTTTTGAAAGACAGGATATGCAGTTAGGAACAATTCAGTGGAGAAAATGTCCATCGTGTACTAAAAACTTCCTTTTCTATGTTTCCTAAGCCCCATAAATACTGGAAATTACAGATACAGTCATGGTGGTGAAGCAGTCAACGGGTGGTTTTCTGTTGGCTGGAAAATGTTTAGGATTTTCCCTCCATTTTTATTTCAACTTTTCTTACTTCAGTTTTATTAGTCCTATTGGCTACTGGAAGTACCTGGCTGATTTGTGAAGTAGTGCCTGTTGTTTTTCTCCAAATACATTCTTGGGCTACAGGGTTTTGAGAAAACCAGAAGGGAAAGACAGAAGAAGGGGAAATACACCTACAACCTTCAAATAGATTTTCTCCTGTTTTGAGCAATTCTTTGTTTTTCTAGTGTCAAAAAGAAAGGAGTTAATTTCACAGTGGTGGAGCTGAAGGCATTTACGAGCAACAAATGTTTATCAAGATGAGACACTGATGGTTGTAGAAGGTTCTCCATAGCAGACTACAGAAAAGCAGGTAACAAATGAGGGTAACAAGTGGGGTAACAAAATGACCCATCAGATAACAATGATAGTGCCAGTTGCACTGCTGTGTACCTGGAGATATAAGGGCCACAAATCACTGAGAAGCACAGAACTTCAGAAGATACTTTTTTCCAAGTCTAGTTTTGATTTCTTTGGGTGATTTACTTCCAAGCATCACTTTCCATAAACTTATTAAATATGATTGTAAAAGAGGTTAATTTTCTCATCTACCTTGCAATGAAAGGGAAAGTAATTTTATGGTATTTCTTATGGACTCCAGAAGTAAAAAGACACTGTGGAGGAAAGTATGGACAGAAGTATTGAATGGTTTTGCTTCGGAGTTGATTTGCTGGGCACTGCTTGTAGAACAAAAGGACGAGCAGTAAGATAGAACATAAAATGGTAGTAGTAATTCCCTGCAGCAGTAATTCATTCCCTGCAGCAGTAATTCATTCCCTGCAGCAGTAATTCCCCGTAGTTTGATTTGGAGAGCCTTGAGACTTGGGTTTGCTCCAGGCCAGACACAGAAGGAGGACTGTCCATTTTGTCCATTCTGATCCCAGTCCCTGTGTTCCAGAATCCAGTTCCTGAATCCGGTTCCCATCTGCTGCTGAATTCAGTCTGGGAATTCCCAGTGCCTGCTTCGCATCATCAGTGGTGATGGTGACATAATTGTGTAATTACATCAAGGGGATTGAGTTCCAGATTGGTTTTAGTATACTTTTTTTTTATACATTTATTTCTATTATTTTCCTTAAAGCTGTTTTGGTTTTCTTTACCAATCCCTAAATCTGTCTCCTTTATCCCTTTCTCTTCCCCTTTTGGAAGTGAGAGGGGCTAAGAAAGAGCATCTGTCATTCATCTAGTGGCCAGCCCAACCCAAACCCTCGACACTTAGTTAGCCTTTCACATGACAAAAATCTGCAAATGAACAATATGTCTGCAAAATGCTAAATGAAACTGGCCTTCAATTTGCTGAAGGAAGTAGCTGTAGAAATGGTGCCTTCAGAAAGCTCACATTAGATAGGTAAATTTAATGGTTCACCTGATTATCACTGTCTTGTTGCCTTAGGCGTGCAGAAGTGGTCGTTACAACAGTTTTTTGATAAATATTTGTTGTATTTCTTTATCATTTTTACCTTATTATAATATAAGTTGTTTAGTATAATGTAGTAACCCACAGAGGTAAACTAGTAGCTACAGAGTGGGAGTTATGGGGAGAACTGGTGACCAGGAAAACCAGCTGTTTGAATGGAGAGCTAACAAGTCAAGGCAAACATAACACTGGTGTCAGCTGAAACACACCACGGGTCTTCGGATTAATCACCGTGCCGAGGGACTGTGGGCTTTCTGAGCCACACTGCCAGCTGGCAATTGCACAGTAAGGGCTTATCAGAGCCAAGTTACTACGGAGCTTCCATGGCAACCTCCACAAAAGAGGACCTACACCTAAAACCTGGTGTGCCTGCATGAGGCATTTCCAGGGGTGATGGGACTGAGCTTGCCCATGGGACAGGGCTGAACAGCAGGGATGGCCATGAGCTCTGAAGGACCCTGGTTGTTTTATTGCCATAGATATGCAAAAGAAGAGAAAATCTAATTATAAGAACAACTTATCCACTCTGTCCCCCCTGCCCCAAAGCACTTAAGAAACACAGGAATTTAACTCCTTACATCAGCCTTGGGCTTGTTTAAGTTTTTTTTTTCAGAGGCATCAAAGGTATAAAAGCAGAGGCCTCTGTTTTATTCTGCCTACTTTCAAATGGTTCATTCTTGTATTGTCCAGACTATACATAAAAATTAGTGTGTCATCTCTCCCGTAGAGGAATAGCTCTTCTCTCTTCTTTCATCCTGTTTGGTTCCTAAAAGCTGGTTCTGTATTTTCACTATTCTAATAATGGAGGGAAAGTTAATGACAGGAGGTATCTGGCATTGTTCTGAAAAGCATGAAGAACACCTCATCATGATCCTTTGCTTTCAGTAGACCTGTCTATAGAATCCAGTCCCTCATTTCCTTGGAGACGAGATTCATCCCTGCAGTTGTTTAAGACGATCTCTGAAAGTCCCTTCTGAGTGACACGTGTACGTTGCAGTTTCTGAAACACCACCTTGTTGGTCAATGCCAAGCAGCTGAGAAGGACACTGATCTTACGATGTTGCAATAATTATTTCAATCCCACTACACTCACCTGACTATTCCAGAACAGTAGGACATCATTTATCTTGAAGAAGTTTTTCTCTCTGACATTTAGTCTCTTCCATATTTATTTTAACACCATAAATAATAAACCTCTCTTGCTAGAGATAGATTGCATCTGAATTTATTAAGGGCTGCTAACACAATAAATTTAGTCTGAATAGTTTTTGAGACTTTCTCAACTCTTCATCACTTGGAGAGATGGAATAAGCATCATGTGGGTTTAAACTATACAGCATCCCATAAACACTTGGTAAAATTCAAGGTAAATGTCATTCAAAATTTACAGTCAAATCTTTAATAACTGAAGTAAAACAGTCAGCTTCACACCTAAAAATATAGTGAGATTATTTTATAATTTATGTTGGAATATTTAAGTTTTATTACTAGAATCTGCAAATTAAATTGCTGTTGGCAATTTAAATGGGAATTGAAACCAAACAAATTACTGGTGGAACCCAGTAAGGACAGGCTCGCTGGGCCAGCATGTGGGGGATCAGTTATTATCTCTGGTCTGGAGCAAGGAGATGAGCCTCAGCTTTCTGCATGTCTAGCAAGAGTTTTGGCTATGAGAGTAGAGAGCATTCTGTCTTTCTCTGTTTGTTTATCAAGAGTGGACTGGCACCCAGAGAAAAGGCTAAAGCTTAATTATGGGCTGTTTCTGTAACCCTACCAACCCATTTGCCAGCCACAGCTGCTGGAGCTCCCTCCCAGTCTCCCTCTATGTCTATATGTGCATCCAACTTCAGCAGTTCTGGCTGGAGGAAAACCTGCAATACAAGAGAGTGCCTCTGCCAGTTGATCACAGGACAGTCTCAGGGGATGTGTCTGTTTGTTGTGCAGAATTGTTTAGAGCCATTGGATGGCACATCTGTAAAAAGCATCTATGTTTCAGTTACCTGTGAGTATTAGGAGAAACGTTGGGGTTGGTTGTGCAGATTTCCTTAGAAGTTGCCCATCTGCATAAGAAGCTGGTTGCTGGGCTCAGTCCCTCTAAGGTGGATATTTCTTAGGAGAGTTTCTGTCTGTAGGATGCAAACGAGCCAAAGGTTTACACATCAGGAACACTACGGGCTGGATGCGTGTCTTGTGGTTTCCCAAGTGATTTGCTTGTGTCCTACGAAATAAGCACTTCTATGCACATTTAATGCCTTGTCCTTTAATAGCCTGTGTGGATAAACCCCAGATGGTTCCAGCTTTAACAGCCAGCTGTGTAAAAAGCCTGACTGGTCAACTCTCCCTCCTGGTAGCAAACAGCAGTTTCTGCCACTTTGCATGAGAGAGCAAGGCAAGAAGGCACAGGCAGTAAAGACACGCTGGTGTCTTCACCCAAAGTGTGCAGTTGAAACAATGAAAATAAAACCACTGGGCACAAAAATATTTTCTATTCCTGAAGTTTCAAAGGATCTTTGCATTTACTGAAAAACCCTTCAGTATGTAGAGCAATTAGCAACCTAAAGCAATTAGTAATCTTCTCTTACCACAATTGAAAAGTACTTTGGAAAATTAGCTGGTATGAGATTCTAATTTATTCAAATAAAAAGGAACTGCCTTGGTGCCATTTACTTTATGAATATGCTGATAATTTGTAATAATAGGCAGTTATACTAACAGTAAAAGAGGTGAAATCAGAAAAAAAAAGGTGAAGACAAGACACAGGATATACTTCAGCGTAATGTCTAAGCCTTTGATGATTCTTTTTGTTCCCCTGACAGAGTCTTAATTTACACTTGGTGTTCCTTCTTGGTGCCACTTGTTCGATACCCAGTGTGTTGGTTTCAGCTGGGGTGGAGTTAATTTTCTTCACAGTAGCTGGCATGGGCTGTGTTTTGGATTCATGCTGGAAACAGTGTTGGGAACACAAA
This sequence comes from Chloroceryle amazona, assembly GCA_027560015.1. Lineage (NCBI taxonomy): Eukaryota > Metazoa > Chordata > Aves > Coraciiformes > Cerylidae > Chloroceryle > Chloroceryle amazona. The sequence continues at coordinate 10,228 of JANHFX010007341.1, forward strand.
GATGTTTTCATTATTGCTGAGCAATATCAAAGTCTTTTCTACTCCTCACACCACCCCGCAACCAAGTAGACGGAGGGTGCACAAGAAGATGGGAGAGGACACAGCTGGGACAGCTGACCCCAGCTCACCAGAGGGATATTCCATATTCTATGACATCATGCTCAGCTATAAAAGCTGGAGCAAGAAGGAGGGAGGGAGTGACATTCAGAAAGATGCCATTTATCATCCCAAGTCACTGTTACATGTGCAGGAGCCTGGCTGTCCTGGAGATGGCTGAATAGCTGCCTGCTGGTGGGAAGTGGTGAAGGAATTCCTTGCTGATTCACTTGCATGCATGGCTTTTGCTTTACCTGTTGAACGGCCTTTATCTCAAACCATAGATTTTCTCACTTCTACTCCTCTGATGTGGGGGCTGGCTGGCTGGTGTTAAGCCATGCCTCCTAGCCAACACTTTCTCCTTCTGTAGGCTTTGTTCAGCTTGGGTTGCTCTTCCAATTTCCTGTGTTATACTTGTACTGATTTTCTTTTCCTTCCCCTCCTCCCTGTCTTTTAGAAATGAAATTTTTAGACTCATATTTTTACTCTATGAGCAGTATTATTGAATTTTGTGGCACTACAGACAGTTAATAATGGTAATACAAGCTGCTGTTTTCTGTGAACCGCTTTAGTGCTCTTCTAACTGAAGCATGAGTTTTCCAGTTTGATTCAAAATAGTGTGACCAGTGGGACTAGGGAAGTGATTATACTTCTGTACTCGGCACTGGTGAAGCCACACCTTGAATACTGGCTTGAGTTTTGGCCCCTTACTATAAGAAAGATGTTTAGATGCTGAAGCACATTTAAAGAAGGGCAACAAAACTGGTGAGCGGTCTAGAGCACAAGTCTGGTGAGGAGTGGCTGAGGGACCTGGGCTTGTTTAGCTTGGAGAAAAGGAGGTTCACGGGAGACCGTCCCACTCTCTTCAGCTACCTGAGACAAGGCTGTAGGGAGGTGGGCTTGGCCTGTTCTCCCAAGTCACAAGCAAGAGGAAATGGCCTCGTGTTGCACCAGGGGTGGTTTTGGCTGGACATCAGGAACAGCTTTTCACTGAAAGGGTTGTCAAGCCCTGGCCCAGGCTGCCCACAGCAGTGGTGGAGTCCCCATCCCTGGGGGGTATTTAAAAGCTGTGGAGATGTGGTGCTGAGGGACAGGGTTTAGTGGTGACCTGGCAGTACTGGGTTAACTCGTGGACTTGACAATTTTAAAGGTCTCTTTCAACCAAAACGTTCTAAGATTCTCTGAGTCTATGATACCCAGCCCAGCTGTAAGGAATTGACAAATTGATCCCCAACTCAATTTCTCCTCGCATCGCTTATTTAAACAAATGTCTCAAAAGGCACGTTTCCATAAGCTGCAAAACATTGGCACGAGTTTTCAGCTCTGTTTTCACACTTAGTAATCTACAATTTAGTAACAGCATCGAACAATGCAGTGTAAAAAGCCCATTTGTCCTCTCTGCAGCACTTTATACATGAGCTGAAATTTCTTTGGTTGTCTTCAGCTTCTAACTGATGTTCCTATTTCAGACACTGAAGCAAATAGCTGCACTTTGCTGCTTCAAATATGTGAGTTTCTGCTTCTTGATGCTGACGAGTAATTGTAAATATAACCGGGGGGAAAAAACGACTACAGGGACATGACAGTGCCAGGCAGAAGGGAGAAGGCTGTGAAGGGCTTCCCCCCCTTCCTCCCTTCTCCTCCCTCCCAGCAGCACCAGTGCTGGGAGCCCGGCCGGAGCATCCTCCCTGCTCCAAAGCCCGGGGTGGACACGATGGGGACAGGTCCTCGCAGGCTGTTTTGCTTGGTGGTACCGTGTCGGGTCAGCTTCCCCTTCTGCTGCTCCTTCTGAAACCAGTGCTGGGGGCTGGGACAGGCCCCCTCCTCCTGTGGGTGCTCGGTCCCCATTGCTCGTGGGCTGTTTTTTCCGGGTGTGCTCTGCCTCAATGGGCTCTCGGTGCAGTTTGACAAGTTTTGGGCTTGCCCTTGCCCCTTGTGTTCAAGGACTTGCCTGCCAGGTTTTAACCCGTTGTTCGGTGATGCTCAATAAACCTACATCACAGGATCACAGAACGGTGGGGGTTGGAAGGGACCTCTGAAGGTCATCGAGTCCAACCCCCCTGCCAGAGCAGGACAGAACTAGAGCAGATCACACAGAAATGCATCCAGACAGGTCTTGAAAGTCTCCAGAGCAGGAGACTCCACAGCCTC
>JANHFX010007343.1:1837-20705 GCA_027560015.1 Chloroceryle amazona
AATAAAATGTATATATTTTATTTAGTATAGGTTTATAATAAAAATATTTATTATTCCTTTTTGGCAGTTACAACTGAAATGGAATTGATTTTCCAATAAACTAAGGTAAGGCAACATTTATGGTGCATAACTGGCAAAGCTTTATGTAAAGGACATGCCTGTGACTTATAAAGATTATTAAAAAATAATACATTATGCAAAGAAACTTCTCACTAACTCCTCTGTTCTCCCTCAAGGGCTGTCAGGATTTTAGCTATACAAGAAGTGTAGTTTAACAAATTATGGGAAGAATGGTGTCAACTCCAAGAATATTGTGGCGGGGGGGGATGACACACCTTCATTTTGCAAAAAGCTATCTGAACTTCTTTGAAAGGGCTTAAATAGGTACTGTACTCTTTCTGCCATTCATTTAACAGAAATTCTGTATGTAGTGATGAGGCTGAAAAAGTAACCAGGAAGTAGAAAAGCTTTAAACATCAGCATTAATTAAAGTGAAGTGTAAACATTGATAGTTTTTGATTCCTTCCATGACCCTCTGTATTTTTTTCTGTGCATCAGTGATCAAGTACATTTGTATAGTCACCTGTATAAAAGGTGCCACATGACACTAGGGTGTATCTAACAACGGTAATTCAGTAGTTTTAAGTGATACAAATATTTCTAATTGACAGGTAAGCAGAAACCAACTTTCTCATAGCAAGGCTACAAAAAAAAGCCTGTTTTGAACGTTATCTGCTGTGGTTTCAATGTAAATAATTATCTGTGAAGTGTTCAGGCAAGCCGGATGTCTTGACACTCACATGTGACAGCACCAGAGGACGAAGGAAGAAGTAAAGCTTTTAGTTCAACTACATAAAAAAAAAAAATGAGGGAAATGCACAGATTCCACCTATGCTTCAGTCTATGTGCATGGCCTGTGGGTCAATTGAATGGTTCTTGTACTTAGTCATGCCACATACTCTATGCTGTTAATTCAAGTGTAATTTCCTTCATCCTCCTACTTACCAGCTGACATTCTGAGGTCGAATGATGATCTTTCTGTATGCTCCAGAAAGTGAATAATCTCTGATCTTATGCCTCATGTTGTTGATATCAAGGTTGTCAGCTACCAGCATTTCCTTGTAAGCCTCACCAACTGCAGGAGAGGAAAATATTTACTAGGAGAGAGCATAGTGTGGCCAATTGAAACAGCTCATTTTCATGGACCATATTTACTAGTTTTCAGCACATATGGGATGTTACACAGAAGTTTAGAATGACTTACTGAAAAATCTCATTACCTACAACATTTGCTTCTACAAGGCAGTAACCAAGAAAGAATATTAGTTAATATAAATTTTGTTTTCAGATAAAATTTTCGAAATATTTTACTGACATTTCCTTGGCGTGCGCCCCTCTTCTCCACTCCTGAGAGACCTCACTGGAGTACTGAATCCAGCTCTGGATGCCCCAACACAAGGAGGACATGGACCTGATAGAACAGGTCCAGAGGAGGGCTATAAAGATGATCAGAGGCCTGGAACACCTCTTCTACTAGGACAGACTGAGAGAGTTGGGCTTGTTCAGCCTAGAGAAGAGAAGGCTCTGAGACCTTATTGGAGCTTTTCAGTATCTGAAGAAGACCTACAAAAAAAAGCCAGGGAGGGACTTTTTACAAAGGCCTGCAGTGATAGGACAAGGGGCAATGGTTTCAAACTGGAAGAGAGTAGATTTAAATTGGAAATGAGAAAGAAACTCTTCACTCTGAGGATGGTGCAATACTGTCACAAATTGCCCACGGGAAAAAAAAAAAAAAAAAAGGCCAGACTGCCCCTTGCTTTATCTTTGAAAAAGCAGCAGAGTGAAATAAGTTAAGAGAGCCCTCTGAAGAAATTAGCCAATAATGACCTTCAAGCATGCTGCCAACAGAAGGAGTAGTTCTAATACAGTGTTGTATCTCTAAGTCAGGGCATGTGCACATACGCCTGGGGAAGACAGGCAAGGCAATGGAAAAACAAGAATGTACTGCAGCTAAAAATCCTGCTTGGTGCCTTTGATCTGCGGTGCAATTGCCAGCACTACTTCATGCAGTTGGGCATTTAAAACAGGAGAACATTGGGCTTACTGTGGGCAAATCCCAGTAAAAACACATTGAATATAAAAAAATTGCAGCTTTTCTTTCCAAGCTCAATGTGGTTCAGTGACACAGCTCATCCCAAGGAGATCTTTACCTTCCAAGTGTATTACAAATGGGATCCTAGCTCTGGGACTTAGTTCTGACAGGGAAAGTCTCAAGAAACTTGACTGGGCTTTTAAGGACAACAAAGTGCAAGAGCAATTCAACTCAATATTGAGGAAAACATGCATACATACTGGGAGACTGGTTTGGCTAAGTGGGGAACTAAGCTCCTCTATAAGGACACATACAGCAGATGAAAGCTAGGGCTGGCCACAAAGAAGAAAATCATTGTCTAGGCATCTATGGATGGTGTTAGGAAAGCCAAACCTCACCTATAGTTGAAATCAGCAACAGACATCATGAGCTACAACAGCTGAACTGCAGTATCAGGAATCACAGAATGTCTGGGTTTGGAAAGGATTTTAAAGGCCATCCAGTCCAACCCCACTGCAGTGAGCAGGGACATCTTCAACTAGATCAGGTTGCTCAGAGCCCCATCCAACCTGACTGTGAAGGTTTCCAGGGATGGGGCTTCTACCTTCTCTCTGGGCAACCTGTGCCAGTGTTTCACCACCCTCACTGTAAAGGAGTCTTCCTTGCATCTTGCCTGAATCTCCCCTATTAGTTTAAAACAATTAGCCTTTGTCTGTCACAACAGGCTTTGTTAAAAAGACTGTCCCCATCCTCCTTAGAGGCCCTTTTAAGTACTGAAAGGCCACAATGAGGTCGCCCCAGAAAATTCTCTTCTCCAGGTTGAACAACCCCAACTCTCAGTCCTTCTTCATAGCAGAGGTGCTCCAGCCATCAGGTTATTTTTGTGGTCTTTCTATGGACCCACTCCAACAGGTTAATGTCTTTCTAATCTGGAAGCAGTAGTCCAAGTGAGGACTCACCAGAGCAAAGTAAAGCAGCAGAATTAGCTCCCTCGACCTGATGGCCACACCTCTATTGTTGCGACCCAGGATATGGGTGCCCTTCTGGGCTGTAAGCACACATTTCCAGCTCATGTCCAGCTTTTCATCCACCAGTATCCCCAAGTCCTTCTCTGCGGGGTGCTGCTCTCAATCCCTTCATTCCTCAACCTGTACCAGGGATTGCCCCAACAAAGGTGCAGGACCTTGCACTTGCTCTTTTTGAATCTCACAAAGTTCACATGGGCCCACTTCTCAAGCTTGTCCAGGTCTCTTTGATGGCATCCTATTCCTCCAATGTGTCAACTGCACCACTGAGCTTGACGTCATCTGCAAATCTGTCAAGAGTGCACTCGATCCCACTGTCTGTATCACTGATGCAGATACTAAACAACACTGATCCCAGTACAGACTTCTGAGGGACATAACTTGTCACCAGTCTTTATCTGGACATAGAGCCATTGACCACTACCCTCTGGATGTGACCAGCCAACCAATTCCTTATCCACCAAACAGTCTACCCATCAAATCCATCTCTCTCCAATTTTTAGAAAAGGATATTGTGGGGGACTCTGTGAAAGGCCTTACAGAAGTCTAGATAGACAACATCCATAGCTCTTACCTTGTCCACAGTCATAGAAGGCCACTAGGTTGGCCAGGCAGGACTTGCCCTTGGTGAAGCCACATTAGCTATCTCAATACATTTCCCTGTCCTCCATGTGCCTTTGCATAGCTTCTAGGAGGATTTGTTCCATGATCTTCAGAGGCACAGAGGTGAGGCTGACAGGTTGGCAGTTCCCAGGATCCTCCTTTCTACCCTTATTAAAAATGTGTGCAATGTTTCCTTTTTTACAGTCACTGGGGGCCAGGTGAACTGGATGCCGAGACTTTTCAAATATGGAGAGTGGCTTGGGAACTACATCAGCCAATTCCCTCGATGAAATAATGCAACAAGGAAAATGTTATCCTGCTGCTTACTGGGGCAGTTGGTCTAGTGATAGACATAAGGCTGATGGTCTCAGAACCTCCTTTGCCTCAGTCTCGACCAATAAGGTCTCCCAGGCCTCTGTTGCTAGGTTCAGGAAACAGAGGAACTACCAGTAGTAGAAGATACAGGCTAAACGAGCTGGCTCACATCATGGTAAAACTTCTCTACCATCTCTGAAAGATCGTGGAGATCTGTGGAGGTTCCAGGTAACTGTAGAAAAGCAAGTGTTTTATACCCATCTCCAGAAAGGGCAAGGAGGATGATATAGGGAATTACAGACTAGCCAGACTACTTTGGTCCTTGGGAAAAATAATGGAGTCAATCTTCTCGGAACATGTTTTTGGGCACACAATGATAAAATAGTGAGCATGATTTTACCAAAGGGCAGAAAATGAAAATAAAAAACAACCCCCCCAAACCTTACTGCCTTCTGTGATTAAATTATTACATCTGTGGATAAGGAGAGAGCAGCAACTGTTGCCTACCTCGCCTTTAACAAGGCTGTCAACATGCTCTCACAGCAGCCTTGTATCCAAGTCTAGAACATTACAGTGGGTAGACTGCTAGATGGGTAACAAACCTGCTTACCATCTCAAAGGACAGCACTACTGGTTTGAGCTCTACCTAGAAGTTTGTTACATCCTCAAGGAACTGGGATGTCCCCTGCTAAATAACCTTTATCAGCATACATGCAGGAGCTAGAATTCATCCCAACGAGTCTGTTAAAATCAAGCTGGGGTGGCAGTTGATGCACCCAAGGGCAGGACTGCCATCCAGAGGGATCTAGACAAGGTAGAGGAACATCACGAAATTCAGCAAGAATAGTCCTGTACCCAGTGATTAACTGCTTGCAATGGTAGAGGCCAGAGAGTAGCTCTGCTGACAGTGCCCTGGGACTCCCAGTGGAAAGCAGACTTAACAGGGTGCCTTGGCAGCAACAAAAGCTACTAGCAACAAGAGCTTAGCCAGTAGCTACATCAAGAAAAACAATGGGATTGCACATGGAATAGTGTGTCCAGTATAAAGCAGATGCTGATACACTTAAATAAGTCTAACGGAGGCCCATCCCAATGGCCAGGGTTTGTAGCACATGCCCTCTGAGAAAAGTTTAAGAGAACCAGGCCCTTTTAGCTTAGAGAAGAGATGACTTAGAGGAGACTAGTTTTCTTCAAAGTTTCAGACCTGAGAGAACAAAGTCCTGAGTAAGCTGGCCAGAATACAGCGCTGACCTTGCTTTGATCAGAATGTTGGATCAGATGGCCTCACAAAGTCCCTTCCAATTGAAATGACTCTAAAATTCTATCCCTTAATAATAACATCATGATGCATTCACATAATTATAGATCACTCTATGTATTCCATTAAAAACAATTTAGATCTAATACAGGATCCATAACATCTGTATACACAAGATGAAATATATGGTTGGGTTTTATTTTCTTAGACATTCATATTGGTTAATATTTAATAAAACAGATCTGTTTCTTTTTCCTAACTTCAAGTATTTGCTCGAGTTAAATTCTAAACGTTTGGGTTTTTCTAACTTAAAAATCAACTACATGCGCTTCAATTAACATTTCACCATTCTTTTTCCCCCTTGTGCTGAGGTAAATAATTTTGCCTCAGTAAACAAATTTCTTTTTTTGAAAAAGCTACTAATTAAAAAGAAATATGAAACTGATTTTTATTAAATGAAACATTACAATGCAGACTATTATTGTCACAAAGGGAGAGGCTGACAGGAATGTATCAGAGCTCTGAAGTAGCGTAATGTTTTATTAGTCACCAAGGTTGCAGAGATCTAGTCCTCCTTTTAAGAACAATCTTAAAGCAGACTTACGTAAGTTACAATCAGACTTACTTTTATGCTTTGGATAAATAACATCAAATCCAGGCAATGGCATCACTACATCATGGATAGTGTAGTTATCAACATCTCCCTCTTCAATGTGAAAAGCTGTGGCTACAATCAGGACAGAAAAATGAAGTTACCAGTATGGATGCCTGTAAGTGTTATCATTATCTAAATCTAAGATGAACCACTTGATTGAAACAAGCCTACTCTGAGAGGGATAACTACCATGTTTTATCACCACTTAACAGACAACATCTCCAGGAAATGAAATAAGTCTTCAAGGCTGTCACAGTTACCAGCAGCCTGGTTTCCAGTGACTTTTACAGCTGAATGCGGTAAGGACTGCTAGATGAAGTGTCCTCTAACCACACATCAGGCAAACATGGAGAAATATTGTGGATACTCTTATGCCCAGGAAGCACCAGAACAAATCCAAGTGAAGAAAGTTAACTGAGTGGAGCCATTGCTTTACAAGATAACACAAACAAACTCCCGTGGTTAAAACATTCATAACATCCTTCTATTGTTCTCAATAGCTCAACTAGGTTTGAGTCCATTCTTGAGAACAATCAGTCCTCCTTCGACTCTCTTCTCTATCCAGCTATTTGGAAAAACAAGCAAACCAGCAGCTCACGGAAGTGTAATACCCAATTTAGGATTTCTTGCATAATTTGACTAGAACTGGCCAGAGGATTCAGAGATTACTGAATCAAAATGAGTGAGAGGGAAAAGAAAATATGTAAGCAGTATCACATATTTGTTATGTGCTTTGTTTTCTGAGAAATTTGAACTCCACAGGATCACTGGCTTTTTGTTTGTCTGATTTTACCTCCTTTGAGTGTGAGATCCCCTGGTACAGCTCTAAGCCCATATTCTTCTATTCTCTTGCTCACCATGTTATTCCACACATAACTCTGGTAGCTATGAATATACATTAAACGATTATTTCTTGGTATCTTGAGGCAAAGAAGAAGAAAAAAAAAAAAAAGGTGAAACATTAGAGATGTATTTTTAGTTTTTCCTCTCAATCACAATCAAAAAGGCATTTATTTGAAATGTTACCTTCTCCAGCAACAAGACTAACACAATTTCTTGGTATACAGATTTTTGTCCATTATTTGAGAGAAGGTTATGTGAACAAATAACACTTTTATACATTTGAAATCTTCACACACTCCCGCACATGGGGGTGTGTGAAGATTTTGGAAAAGAAAAATTTAAATATTTTTTTAAAAAAACCTTTTAAAAAAATTTGGTTTATTCAACAGCTCATCAAACACATGGAGCTATTATAAAAACACTGAATTCATACTCAAGTCTCCTGAAATCGTAAATGGACTTTGCAGATGTGAAGGCACAGTGTTATTCTAATTAACTTCTTCATAAACAAGACATTTTTCCTTCGCTCCTACAATAGTCCCAGTAGTTTGCTGGTAATGAGGTATTTTCTCCAAAGACTTGGTCTTGATTACAGTACTTGAAAATGACAGTGAGTCTACCGCCTCTGTGCCAAGCTGATTCATTAGCATGCTGTCAGTTTGATTTATACGTTTAAAGCAACAGAAAAACTCTGATACTGAACTTTTGCACAATTCTCAGTTCTGTATTATAAAAGGTTACTAAGTATAACTGTGCTGCTTCCAATGTAGCTGAGAGACTGTTGTATAAACTGGAAAGCTCATTACGCACATATTAATTACAGGTGTCATCAGCTGCCATGCAGCAGTACTTCAAGCAAAAAGGAAGCATAAATGTAAAGATTTGTACACTTAACCTTCTACTCATCAAGCATCTCTATGTCTATTCCAAATTCATCACAATACCACCAAAAGAGCGTTTATTCAAGTAAGTATCTCACAGCACTTTTACACTCACTATGCCAAATGCAGAGATTATGTTCTTCATTCCATACTTTAAGAGTCCACGTAGAAGCTGTCCTTCCACGCACCTTTTTACAGGTAGTTTCTTCAGGGCTGCTGCTGGATCTTTAGTCTTTGCCCATTCTTCTCTGCATTTTACTAAGTATCCCTTTTCAGCTAGAATGAGGATATAAAATAAAAATTTTAACTACACACCAAAAAAGCATCCATCTTACCTTTTATTAAAACAGTTGAAAAATTAACATGTCAGCCACTATAATTAGACAGATGAACAGAATCACCAGAATAGCTGAAGTTGGAAGGCTTCACGTGGAGTATTAGCAGACTCTGTGTGTAAGTATTCAGCATAATATATCCCTTTTTGTGCCCACTGCAAGAAACTCCATGGCAAGGGAAGAGAAGCAGAAAGGCAGAGGGTCTGGATCACTACTGCTAAACTGGCTGAGGTTCAGCATACGCAAAGCTGTCCTCACAAACATCCTTTCAAATTATAAGGATCTAAAAGTGTTTTTCCTGAATATACAATTCTTGGACAAGGAGAGACAGAAACACTGTATCATCATTCAGCCCTTACCTCCTGGCCGTGGTTTCAATATCAAATCCATGACTTCATTCCAATTGTTCTGCAGAATAGCTCTAGGATTCAAACACAAAAGTGTATGAAGGACTGACTAGCTATATTTTAAGGCGTTTTAGACAACTTCTCCAAAAAAAAGAAGTGTTAGTATTTAGATTTATGCAATATTAAAACTAGTAGTATTATGCAAGATACCTACTGAACCAAGCTCAGAAACAAGTTCGTTCTTAGATCTAAAATTAAAACTGGCACATGCAACATTCTAGAAAAGCATTCCCAAAAATACATTAGAAGCTATACAGAGATAAAAATAAAATAAAATTTTAAAAAAAGGGATGAAAACCAACACATACCTGCCAATTTGATATGTAGGAACAGCTGTGGTTCCAAATCTTTGCATTCCATAGTAATTAATAAATCCGATTTCCCTGAGAGAGTGCATTGCTTGCTCTATCTGGTCATCAGTTCCTGTTATGTTTCTAGCATTAAAAAAAAAAAAGCAATAGACAGATTAAGGTCTTACCCTACTTTGTGATCCCCATAATATTAAGCTCAACATCACAATCATATAGCAAATATCAAATTCAACAGACTCTTGCCAACAGGAGGACTTTTTTTTGTAACACAGGATGCACAGATATCTCTTACCTAATTAAGGACACACAGAAAATAATTAGAACTGTCTAAATGCATGCTAACAAGTTACCTGAGAACAACAGTGAAATGGTTCCCTTGCAGTTCTCCCAGTTTCAGTGGATGGTTCTTGTAACTGAAATTTCCTAATTTGAAGTTCATCAAGCATTTATTCAAATGAGCAAGTCTTTGTGCAGTGATTCTAGAAAGAGACAGACAAGTGACCAACCTATGCTTAGAAAAGCAAATAAATAGACACAGAAATGCTGACATGTCAAAACAAAAAGCAGTGATTCCCATTTCCCCAATGTTCTGTTGTTGACTTTTCAAAGTATTTTAATGAAATATCTAAAAGAACAGATATTTCTTAAGGCTACTTAATACAGGAGAAAATGTATACTGTGACAAAGACTATTAGTACTGTTTTTTTGGTGGTGGTTGGTTTTTGGTTTTGGTTTTTTTTTTCACATCTATAATACAGTATGTACTCAACAAAAGCCTGTTGCAATATTGATGTGCCCCAGAAGCTGTACTCTGCTTTGAGTAACTTCACCATGAACACACTCCAGTTAACTCTGCATTTCTGACTGTGCTAATTAGCCACCGGGTAAGCTTTGTGCAGATGAAGGAGTATGAAATCCAATCTGTCACCGATATCTGTCATTTTTGTTGCCAGTATTTTGGAAGCATATCCTTTTCTTTGCATCACCAAGCTGCTCTGACACTTTCACTAAAATTTACACCAGGATAGACACATTTATCAGCTAGCATGACCAGAGTAGTCAGCTCAGGGTGGGCTGATAAATGGCAACTTCTCCTCTCCTGCACAAGCTTTCTCCAAGGCTGCGCAGGAGAGCCAGGTGCTGTGCCATTGCTGAACAGACACCACAGTTGAGCATGTTCAGCCCCAGTCAATGATTATAACACACTGAAGCTCTTGGACACCACATTAAATGTGATCATGTTAGAAGTGAATGGAACAGCACCTGAGATGGCTGCACCACAAGTCTGGTTAACTGTCACCACTTTGCAAATTTGCCTTGCAGCAGCAACAATTTAGGACTTCTCATGATTCAGAAATTAGTAATTTCTTTTATATGTGCAAATGTATGTACACGTAAACTACTGGGAGGAAGGATATGATTAAGTAGTGAGTGTCCTCCTTTTAACAAGGATTTGATCAAATTTCTGGCTCTCAAAAATTGCAATTCCTCACTTTGGGAATGTGGTTTTCAAAGAGTTTCTAATAGTAGTCCAGGTGGAATATTGCAGCTAGCTAAACAGATATTGTAATACATGACTGCAAGGCATCCATCATTCTCAGTTATGGATGTAACACTAATTTCAAGTGTGTGGAAACCATATAATTATCTTCGAATATGACAAAATAATTTTTATTTTCTTTTGGTAGGTGACTAATGGGAGTAGGTTATGGCAGGAATAAATTCCTTATCATTTTTTGTCCCTTGTGGCTACTGACAGATGAGCAAAGGCAGTGGTTAGCCTTCTCTGGAGCTGTTCAGAATTTTCAGTGAGAAAGAAACATAGGATTCCAGCTGGAAGAAGAAGAAAACAAGAGTCAGGAAGGAAATGGGACGCAATTTTCACTGTGTCACTCTGTTTTCTGCTGTTGCATGGGTGCCATGCTTTGTAAAGGGCACGTGGGCTATTTGGCCCACTGCTTTAGCCAAACACCTGTATCCAGCCTATGACTCCAGATCATCACTGACTGAAGATACTATCAATCACCAGAGAATAAAAAAAAAATTACACAAGCTTCATTTATCCAAGTGCCATACATGGTCAGGGTCCAAATCCACCATTTGTGTCATGTGCATATTGAGTCTTCAACATATTTAGTGAGATATTCAAGTTATCATGGTAGAAGTGAAAATACTCCAGGATTCTTTCACTTACCTAAGAACAGCGATCTCTTGAACTGTTATAGCCCTTTTATCTTTAGTTCCCATGTAGGAAAATATGTTTGGCTTCACTCTTAAAAGCAACAGTAATAGATATTATGCATATTAAAATAGCCACACATTGAACATAATTTTCAGCATAAGTACCTAGAATTGTTAATCTTCTATATTAAAAACATAAGATATACCTATATTCCCCAGAACTAGGCTGCAATTCGACATGTGTGACATTTTCTAATCTCATCCATAAATATATAAAACACAGGGAAACTTCTGTTACCACAACTGTGCTTTCAGAATATAAGCGTTGAAGTACTACTTTATATACTCAATGCCCAAATGTGCAGCCACCACTAATTTCACTAAAAGCCAAATTTATGCCTATTTCTTCCTTAAACTTCAGATAACCACACATGCAAACTATGTGTGAATATGAGAATTTAAATTTTGATCCATTTCTTTCCTTAAGATAAGAATTTCCTTTCCTTTACACTTTGTACTTTACAGCCTGTGTTACACAGGGCATGCTTCCAGTTATTCCAGCTATGGGCACCAGGGCGTAGCAGGATTGTTGTTACATACGTCTTCCCACCAAATTATACTCCTACCATTCTGTTTGTAAATACAAATACTAGCAGTATAGTGGTTAGAGTCTAGATTAAGAAGATTTATTTTTGGACAAATTCTTGCTGCACTTGATCAGATGAAAGGAACTAAGGCTGTGTTGCTATGGAGAAATCAATATCTAGAACAACAGTTTATCACCTGTGAAATGCTTAGGAACTGACCAGCATACTATCACAACATGGTCTGTCAGGTTCATAACATACTTGCATGTATTCCCAAACTGGGGAAAAAAACAGCTTTTCATTTATGTTACGTACATTGAGGCTTTGAGCTGCTGAGTCTTTCTCAGATCAGCCAACCTCAACTGTGGACCTTTCTCTGCTGGAGTAGTAAAGTACAGACTCCTAAATTTCTTGGCATTTTTCTTCCATTCTCACCTCCTTCAAAACTTACAAGTTTCCAATTTGATATTCTAAAATAACTTTTTCTTTTAAAAAACACTGGCTACAAATTAGGCAATAGTAATCACTTGTGTTACTTTTACATAATTCTGAAGCATAACACTTACAGTAACATGAAACACACAGGAGGAGTTGTTTCTGCTAGCCTGGTTAGCATGTGAAACAGCCTTACCTTAAAAATTTGGATAGGACATTGATAGCATCCATAGTATCCTTGTTCTCCTTGTACAGTACAAAGTGGCAGTAGCTTCCCCTAGATTTTGGCCAAGAGTGTTTTCTTGGATCTTTAAAAACAAAAGGTTAAAATTTGTAAAGTGTCATTCAAAAAAAAAACCCACCCAAAACTAAACCTAGTATCTTCACCTTTGCAGCTACATTTAAAACAAATACAAATATGCAAGAGACAATTTCTGCCAATTTCCTTCTGCTTTTCTTTAAAAAAAAAAAAAGTAAAGAAGTGAGTTACTGACAGAAAAGCACATTGATAATTACCTTTTCCCCTTCCACTGGGCTGTAAATTTCTCTTTAATCAATTTTGTCACCTAGAAAATCTTGAATGAAATGCTGACAGCTCCTTTGTCATGCAATTATCCAAAAATACACCATAATCATTTAACTTCCATATTGTCTGATTAAATTTCTCAAAAACATTATCATTACACTGACTTTGAGCAATAAAAGCCACTCCACATTTCATCTAGTGCCTCCTATAATTAAAAGATGAGGACCATTTTACCTGTTTGTAGGAAGACTACAATTATTATTGTTAGTACTAACATATTCTTTTTTTCTTTAGGACTTTTTTTTTTTTTTTCCTGTGTATCATGCAAAAGCATGGGTTATATCTCTACAAAAGTCTAAAAAGGTAATATAAAAAAATACAGTGATTTCATTTTTTAAGTCCTATGGGAGGGAGAAATCTGGCACAATAGACACATGAACAAATAATTCAAGCCAGATACTGTGCCATGTTTAGAGAAGGCCAGAGGGTGAGATAAATTGAGCTCCTGCAGACTAACAACTGACTCACAATTCTGTACAATTATCTGGTGTTTTCTGGAGGGAGAAGAAAACTGTCTATGTATTTGTCAAGCTTTCACTGCACCTAAAAGCCTCCAGAAATAAAACTTTCCTTTTACAATCATTACTGTTGATGGCAGTACCGGGAAGGAGGACTGATTCTGCACAGGTTAGCAACCAATTTTGAGGTGCTTTGTTTATCAAGTCTTTGTTTTATACAAACAAAACCAAGGATTTCATAGAATCATAAAACGGTTTGGGTTGGAAGGGACCTTTAAAGGTCATCTAATCCAACTCCCCTGCAGTGTTTTAAGTTAGAAGCCCTTTATCTCTTGGTAGCCACCAAGCTGATGTTCTTATTTAGTACAAAAGGGACTTAATCATCTTCTGTAACAGTAAAGGCTAACTGAAAAAGACAGTCTTATTCCAGTATATAAACAGCAATGCAAGAAGGAAGCTCTCAGGAAATTTTGTTCCTTTTGCTCATGTTAGTTTAATAAAGCCCAGATAACCCACACAGACGGTTAATAGGTTTAATTTTTAGCAGACTTTCTGGTAAAATATAATTATTCTTTCTTTTTTTGAGAAGCTGCCATCCATACACACAGTTCTGCAAAAACAGCTGTGGGTGCTGTAGTATAAAATACTATATGAATAGATTTTAATGACTTAAAAATTATTGTGACACTTGCCTTGTAGCACCAGTTTCTAAGCAAAGCTCCCCCTCTATGGGGTTTTCTAGGACTTAAGATGAGCAGTATGGTCTAAAGCCCCTTAAGAGACCTCATGCTTCTGCTTGTCTCCCTTCTGAGCCACCACTGCTCTTAAACATAGTCAATGATGCACTGCATTCAGCTTGAAGAGCAAGGTCTTTCATGTAGAACTCAGTATTAAGAAGAGAGGAAGACAGAACAATTCACAACGAAAGTCTTCTCCATCTGGAATTGTTCTTTAACAGATGTTCTTTAACCATCTTGCACTCAGTTATTTCAACTCCCTTCAAAAAGGGAGCCCTAATCTAGGCTAGACTAAAAAGACTCTACAGATACTAGATATACACCAATGGGCACCACAGTCACGTGCCTATCCACTGCCCTGCCAGCCATGCTGAGTACTGGGGAGACTGCAGCTACAGTCTTGGTATTTAACCATTCCCCACCCAATACTTTAAAAGTATTCAATGAGGTAGATGGACCAGAGGGACAGTCTGCAGTTCTTATTGCTGTTTCAGAGTCACATTTCATTTTTGACAGTAAAATCCTATTTACAAGCCCTTTTTTCCACACAATTTGCTGCAACTCGAGGGTTGGAAGCTCCTTGTTAATATCAGGATGCGCAATACGTACTTTTAAAGTTGTATAAATACAGATAGTGGTGTCTGAAATACAAGGCTGAAGGGTAAAGGCTGGGCTTAACTAAATCAATAGAAAGTTTACCCTAGATGTCAAACATTATTGTCAAAACTGGTAATTCACATCACTTAGCACTGGCAGACTTTCTCTGCACCAACTGACTACTGCCTATACTGCACTAGGAAGAAGAGGTAGCACAAGGCCAATTCTTGGCTGTTTCAGGGAATTTTAAGCATTACTAATGTGTAGGGGGTTTTAAAATAATTGTTACTAGTTTGGCCAGTCTTGTCACTATTTAGGAGGTCATAACAGTTGGCATTTCATTTTATTAGCATGAAATGTCAACATCTCTTACCTGTTGCAGTTCTGACCTCTGTCCCAATGCATAGCATAAAGAGCACAAAAGAGTATAATTTAATTTTTAGACTGTCAAAGGGTTTTTAGAGGTGAACATGCAGGTTTATGGTTATGGGACTGTTTATGCTTCGGGGAGCATCCAACAGTTAGGTGGTGGATGACAGCAATTTAGACAGTTATGCAATGGAATCGTGCAGAGGCAAACAGTGAACATATGGAAAGCTTCAATCGGAGATGCAACAAACTTCATCTGTGGACAATGATGCAACAGCAGTTTACTGACGGTTTAGTAAGGCAGTACTTTAAGTGTTTTGGGTGTAAACTTACTATAGACATAAAGCAGCTTCTAATTTTAAATTTTAGGAAAGTATGTTTGGTAACCTTCTACATAATAATCAGGTATCTCAGCTAATATTTGAATAGTCTACACTTCTGACATGTTTCTTGCCTGGGGAACCCACTCAGTACTAAAATGTGTTAGTGGCTATACAAACACAAAAGATAATCCTGACTAACAAGAACTTGCACTCCTAAATCCTACATTCATAAGCATTTACACACAGTCACTGAAACTGCACACATCACCAACATGCACAGGCATTTGTAGCATCAGAACTTCGGAATCCAAGTTTAAATAGATGATGCTTCTCTGAATCACAAGATGGTGCTCCAGATAATGTTTTAATCCTAGAGACACATTGCTAAATTCTTTTCAGCGTATTTCTGATACATTATCTTTTCAATTAGACTGGTCCTCTTAATAACAACTACTTGACTGTAATAATGGTTAAAGAATAGAAGCAGCAGAAGGAAAAGGTGGAGGTAAAACCATTACAAACCAACAGAGAACAAAACTGGCCGAGGAAAATTTGGTGCTGGTAAGTATACGTACTCCATGCATAAAGCATGCAAACACAGAAATTTTCTACAGATGGGTCAACAAGATACATAAACACATTATAATTGCACCCATAAAACTACAACATTCCCATATTTGCTTAGAACAAGCCTTAAAAATAACTAAATTGAATGTGGAGAAGGCGTTATTTCCAATTTTAAATTATCTTCTTACTCTTTCTTCATCTCCTTCGTCTTTAAAGGGCTAGGTTTGCATACCATCATTTGTAGTAGGTTGAAATGATACAAGGATGCAATCAGTTTAAATCAGATCAAACCTTAATTAATACTGTTTGTTAAATGTGTAACATTCTGCACATAGACAACCCTCTCCACTCACACTAGCAACAAATTTGTAATAACATTAAAAAAATGTAGAACACAAGAATTTATCCCCAGTAACCAAAACAGTATTTGGTAAGATTAAAGTGTATAACACTTTCTTTTGCAAATCCTTCATTACTTTGATTACTCCAAAACAGTAATTGTGTTTCATAAGGAATAAAGACAATTTTCTATAAATATAATTAACCTTGGAAGTAGAAATAGCCTTAAATACAATGGTAAATATATTTATATAAAACTATATCTAACTCCAAGAAAACAAATGAACTCAAATACTTGTCTCTTTTCTAGTCATTGAGAGCTTTGCCATGGATTTTCAGGACAGTCAAGATTGCAGCATCAGTGTAATGTACACATTTTAACTACAACCTCTTCTACAATGCACACTTACATATCCAAGTAAGTTCATGAAAGGAAGTCTAAACAATACTGAAAATAAAGCTCCTATTTTGCCTATTCCCTCTGCAATAGCAAACACAATTGTATTTGATGAATGATGTGGAGAGAAAAACAAGTATACATTTACATTTGAGACTCTCCTTGTGTTCCTAGCCATTTTAGATGCACAGCATCAGTTGCAAAAGGGAAAAAGCAAAGCCAAAGTACATTAGGAGGTATGCTCCACTTGAAGTACTTGCTAACAATTTTTCTTTTGAGGATAATTTTATCATTTACCTTACCCAACAGCAGTGACACTGAAACTCACTTGCCAGTGCTTTTTTCCCAGCAGCATGATAAGCAATAATGTATTTTTTTCCATCTCGATCTTCTGTTTTAGTCTCCAGTCCAGGAAACAAGGACTTCACAGCCTGATGGATAACTGTTCTTTTTTCCTTGGTGTCTTCAAATACCTGTGTTAATACGCATGCACACAGAAACAAATTGAAGTAATACAAAAGGGAAGGGATTCTCTCGTGTTAAATTTTACATGCTTAAAGAAAACCTACCAAATCACTGAATTAGTGAATTGGTATACTTTAAAAGTCTGGCCTACTTACTACAACTGCTTTGAAAAATAATAAACAACTCTGCTACAAATATCAGTCTCAATATTCACAGAAGAAAATTCTCAAGATTTATTCACTTCTTTTGTGCTTAATAACATTCCCTCTTCTAATGAAAACTCTGGCAAAACAAATTTTTTTCTCTATGCACTAAAGAAAAAACAAACAAAAAAACAAACAACAACAACAAAAAACACACACACACAAAAAAAACAAACAAAAACAAACAAAACAAGAAACAACAACAACAAACAAGATTATTTAATGTGTGAAGGTTTATTTGAAATTATTAGATTTAATCCTACTCATCTCTGTGTCCCAAATTTAGCTCAACAACTATTCTTCAAGTATGTGGAAAAATTGGATGTTTAAACCTACCAAGTTTTAATTTAATTTTCTATCTTCTTAATTTCCTTGTTACAGAAGTGCATATTTATCTTTTCTGTTAAATGACTAAACACTGACCTTGAAAATAGCCTTCCATCAGGTTGGGTATTTTATTTAATCCTTCTTACATAATTATTCTATAAAATACTAATAGAGGAAAAAAAAGCACTACAAGGAAATTTTAACACCATAGTATTTTTCATGTGTACAGTTCCACTGAAATCAAAATGATGACTCACATTTATGAATTTGAGTATATCTGTGAAGCTTTACAGAATTAAATCCTCAACTGGAAACATTTTCAGTACCACCTGTTGCCTCTTATTCAAACTGCTTTTATTTTACATGCACTGGAAAGCACGTACTTGTCACACATTCTCACATCCTTCCCACCCCCAAACTTCACATAATTTATTAATTTTACCTCTATGGCAACACTAGCTTCCTTATTCTTAAAAAGCTGGAGCTCCTCCAAACGCTGCTTGTCTTCATCTGACAAAACTGTAAATGTTTCTTCTGATGGGTCCTAATAATAGTGGGGGGAAAACAAACATAAAATAACCCTTAGGGAATGACTTTCAGCTTTTAATGTTTTTGCTTAAGAAGCAGAACTACTACCCAATCTTTACCTCAAAATTTACCTCATCGTCCACTGGAACGGAAAAGTCATCTAAATGGCTCACACGTCCATCTTTGCCTATCTCATGGACAACAAAGTCTGAATATCTGATAGGAAAAAACATGCATTAAGTTTGTAATAAGAAAAGTTATCACATCACATAAAGTCTGAATATCTGATAGGAAAAAACATGCATTAAGTTTGTAATAAGAAAAGTTATCACATCACATAAAGTCCTTTTACAAGAAGATGTTTGTTAGCAAAATTCACTCAATAATTCTAAATTCACATAATTCAACTTGTATAGAAGAAACTTCAACTGTGACAAAACTGTACCTATTCCTGCCCCTCAGAAGGACATCACAAGAACAGAAGAAAGTCTGACACTTCTAAACACAGCTGATTTCTTTGCAGAGAACCAAACACCTGCAGTAGTCATTCTGAGACATTTTCTCACTAGTTTGCAGAGATCAGTAATGCGCCTCTTCAATCCCAGACATTACTGGGAATTAAGACTCTACTGCATTGCTATGATGTGAACACAAATGCATTAACTCTGCCACTTCAAATAACCTGCAGAATAAAGTGTATGTTAGTCACCCTAAGAAAAAGCAGGATAAATTCAGCTCGGTTACATATATTCAATTAGAGAGAACATGTTTCAAATAAACAGTCACTCAGCATACTCTGTGACAGCAACAAAGAATTTGACTATGAGATTTTCTATCAAGTCATTATGCCCAATAATAAAAACATCCTGGCTTTAATAGAGCACAAATAGTCTATGGTGCGACAGCTAAATGATTTAAAGTACCATTTGCCTTTAAAGGGGGGGGGGGGGGGGGGAAGTTTCCAAGGGGAATAAAACCTCCCCATGGGAAAGTTTTCACGTTTTTTCTTCCAAGCCCCTGTTTTCCAGAACACGACCATGGACT
>JANHFX010007344.1:0-16381 GCA_027560015.1 Chloroceryle amazona
TCTTATTAACTCTGTTCTCCTTACAGACATTGCAGAGAGATTTGACAATGCTAAAGAAAGCACAATGTAAATATAAAACCACAATCTTGATTTCCTTTGTCAGACTACGGTTTCTTAAAGGACGTTCGCCTCCTTTTTGTTGAGCCTGCGCTGGGGGGGCGTGTTGTGTTAATATTGAGACACAGCATAGTTACATCAGTGTGAAACTAGACCTCAGAGGGAATACTTCCAGCTTCCCATTTCAGCGTGCTGTGTCATGTTCCGTGGGGCAGCTTTTGTAAACCTGTGCAGTTCAGCACACAGCAGCATGTTGTAGTCCACGAGAGAAATGAAGAGAGCGCTCCAAATGTGTACCAGCATAAGCTAGAGCTTCTGCCAGACCAGAGAGGATGCCAAAATCCTGGCATAGTTGTAAGAGTTCTGATATTGAAAGTATTCCTGTAATGAACAGCTAGTGCTTATTGTAAGATAAAAACTTTTGACCCAGGCTACTTGTTTTATTTACAGCATGAATCCCTCTGAATCTGATAGGTACACACCACAGGGAGACAAACACATTCTCGCACCTAAAGACAAACCCAATTCCTTAAAACAAAAGCCTCTACAACACATTCTGGAGATCTTTCAGGTGCAGAATGCTCATGTATCCAATAATCACTAGGAGGAAATCGATTTCCTTAAAAGAGGGAAGACTAAGTCCCTCCTGGTAGCATGGACCTACCTCAGAGCAGTGACAACTTGCAAAGGAGAAGGGCACAGAAGAGCACAGAAACTGACTTAGAAAAGCTTCATTCAACATCCAGATTTCCCATGCTAGCTGCAGCATGAGCAGAAGTAGTCTCCTCCTATAGGATGAGATGAAGCAGAAAACAAAAGATAACGGGATCATCTGAAATAAAAGAAATCTGCTAAGAGGTGAAACAAACCACTCTGTACAACAGGATCCATTTATAAGATAATACTAGAATACCAGTTTGACAGTGCTTCAGTAATGGATGTTTCACTTCAAGGAGTTTAAGTTTTAAATTAGGCTATATAAAAAGCTACACTTGTGAGAGCTAACCTAGAAAAAAAGTTGTCTTTAGAATGTAATGGAAGCCTGAGATCTAGATCGCCGGGACAGGAAAGTAAAAAGAGAAAGAGAAAGGTTCTTTGTAGTTTCTCCTTTGAAAATATCATTCCTGGTTTCACCCTTTATTCAGAAGTGGATTAGAGTATTTAAAGAGCCTCTGTAGGCATGTTAAAGGGGACTCCCACTGGAGCTATGGTCTAATTAAGCTACTTTATGAATCATTCCACAGCTTGTGTAACTCAAAAAAAATTTAAAAAAAATACATCACTTACATGAAATCAAGTGTTCCAGCTTCTTAAACCTAAGCATCTCGTCCTTGATTATTAAAAATTACGATTTGTATGCTATCACTTTGTTTTAGGGATGAAGTTCTTTGTGATAATCATGGCTTTTCCAACAGTTGGTTTGATTCCTCTTTATTAGACACCACCTTCCTCTAGGTGTATTACAAGCCCTACTACAACTTGACTATTTGTACCATTTGCTCTCTTGTGTGAGCTGTTAGCCACTGGATCCTCAAAGAATGTATCAGAAGTACTGGTCTGCTGATTTATCCATCAGAAAAACAACATACTGCAGTATGAACAACCCCCTCTCTCTTTACTCAGAAAGCCACCAAAGCTCAGCTATGCAGTGTATGACAACTGAATGTTGGTATTACACAGACACAATTTTTCTCGTGGTCCCAGGCGTTGTGATGGAGCAGCAAGAATGAATTACCTCTTTCCTTCCCAAAATAATACCATAATTTGTTAAATAATTGCTCCTAAACATCCAAGTGGAGAGGTGAGGAGAAGATAAATACTATTCCCCAATAGCCTAGTTACAGACCTTTCCTTCGAGTACATTCTGGTTTCCTTCCACAGCTGGCTTTTTCCCAAAAGGTGTCACCCATTACAGTAAGTCACTTCCCCTGCCTTAACTCAGGCTGTGAGCAGGCACTGGAGACCAGCACCACAGCTGACATGTAACAGGATACGACAGGACATCTGCTGTCTGCAGGTGGAGAAACTCCACCGTGATCTCTGATGAAGGATAACCTTCGTGAGTCACGCAGGAGAAAGAGATACAGTAAATGATTCGTTATACTTCCCCAGAAAGGGGAAACGGGAGCACTACCGGAGTATCTAGATAAACAAACATCCACATTTGTGACCATTTGCAATGCAGCAAAGGTAGCAGCGAGCTTTTCTAAACAAGGCAGCCGCATGAACTGGACCCGCTTTTAGTCTAGTTTTTGTGAAGATTTCCAAGTACAGACTGACTAGCTTATCAGCAGGGAGGTCACGGGAACAGTGTGCACAAAAACAGACCAAAGGAGAAACAGCTCCCGTACACTGCTGAGGCATTAAAGGTGCAAACACACGTCACAAGGGAGCTGAGCAGAACATCAGCCCTCCCCGGGGCTTCAGTCTCTTCTGCTACATTAAAGCCTGGCCTGGGGAAAAAGCTCATCTCTAAGCTCCACTCCAACCCTTGCTTACTTCCCAGGAGCTTCTGCCGAGTTCAGGCCAAAGCTGAAGCCGGGAAGGATTCCGTAACGAAAATTGTGGGCAAGAGCTGAAAAGCCCTTACGGATACCCAAAGACATGCTTCTCTCACACATAACATGAACCCTCGAGTGTCACAGTGAGCTGGTGACCAAGGAAGCGGTCACACAGATCAGACTGTGGATTAAGCAGAACTCATTTTTTTGCTTCGACAGTATTTTGATAGCAGCTCTTAAAAGACCTGAGTTTATATTTTTATAGTTGAGTAAGCACTTAAGACATAAAATAGTAATGTAATTAGAGAGATGTGGAGCAGCTCTAATGCTAGATGTTAATGAAAGTATGTTGGTTTAACAGATATTTCAACATTAGTTTCTATCGACACACTCTAGCAAATGAATACATCCAGAGCCTTACAGGAACAAAACCACGTTAGGATATTAAAGTGTTTTTACAAAGGAAGGAAAGTTTAAAGATAAAGGTCATTACAGAACAGGTGTGCCCTGATTTGCCTTTATCAGTTGCAGAAGTGCACCCAACCATAAAAAGAGGAGGATAATAGAAGCTGAATAGAAATTGTATAGCTAGAGAAAATCAGCAGTCAGGGAATCTAGTTCGTAGTTTCTGCCTTCTTTGTTACTGTTATTATTATTGTTATTTTGCTTGTAGGACTTTGCATCATTTTTGCCGTTGATGTTGTTTCAAGCCAGTGCTTCATGCCTAAGTGGACTACTAGCAGCATATTCTCCACTGTCATCTGGGAAATAAGAATAACCCATGACAAGGCAAGCACTTTCAGTAGAAGACATGAACATCTTAACTGCGTTGTGATGCATGAAACTCGGCTCCCAGTGTATCTATATTTCATCCCTACATTTCTGAGTATATCAAACCTCTAACACATTTTGAGTCAGAGCCAAAATATTCAGAAAATTTAAAAAACGCTAACATCGTATTGAGACATCAAAACCCCCCAGATTTTTCTTAATGAAATATATGTTGGAGTACTCCACAAAAAAGTACATTGTGCTACGCCTTTATGTTTCTTGCACTTTTGATGTGTGTAATTAAGTTCTGCATATCTCGAGGAGCTGCTAGAGAATCAGAGACTAATCTATAACTCTTCTAAGTTGTCACAGTTCCTCTGAAATTAGTGGATGTTTTGACAACTTACATGAGCTGAGGAACTGCTCCGTGTGCTTAATAAAAGACACGCTGTTGTTTAATTACAGGGAAGTTCACAAGAAGTCTCCACGGCTCAAGGAAAAGCTGGTCCTTTCAGAGCAGCAACCATTTTCTGCTCTTTTAAACTCATTAAGAACTTCAGTGTCAACACTCATCTACCTTTCTTTCAACAAAGACCTTAAAGGGTCTTTAGCTGCAAGAAACAGTTGTACGCATACTGTAGGCAACTTCACTTCGAAGTGTGGCCTTCGTGCTGCAAGGTAGCTTTTGAGAGAAGTAGCAGGT
Organism: Chloroceryle amazona; assembly: GCA_027560015.1. Classification (NCBI taxonomy): domain Eukaryota; kingdom Metazoa; phylum Chordata; class Aves; order Coraciiformes; family Cerylidae; genus Chloroceryle; species Chloroceryle amazona. The sequence goes on from JANHFX010007344.1 coordinate 4,033, forward strand.
GCCTGTGAAAGTGTTACCAAAGGACTGTAATAACAGGAGAGGAAACCAGAGGCAGTCGGGGAAAACAAAAGTTCAACACGACAACAGTACAACATCACTCCGGATATTTCAGTGAAAGCTTTCAAATAGTCTGGAAGAGTGAAGGAGGGATAGAGCATATAATAAGCATTTGCTTGCTCTGTATCACGTTTCTAAGCACAGAAGTGCAGGAATTATGCTTTTCTACCTCAGAGCGTGCCATAAAGAGATAAATACCTTACAAATACCTGTGCAGACATTCTAGCGATACTATAGTATTTAGAATGGCTACCTATGAACAACAGAGTCCGGATTTAAGCATCAAATAGAAGAAGGATGCTGCGTCTTCAGCAGTTGTCTTTAGTGCAAATGCAAATGCTCCTTTAAAAAAGTAAAACTGATTCAAAGTCTTGTTAACTTGCACATTGCTGAGCAGAGGGTCTATGCCAAAGCACGAGGTTTAGAAAAGTGCCTGTATTTCTTGCAATGTGCATAAGCTCCAAGAAAATTTGGACAGAACAAAGCAACGCTTACTTTCTCTAGGGAGTTTGAAGTAAAAAACACCAAATGCACCCAATGAAAACAAAACAACAACCAAACCCACAGTTATGAAGCCAAAACAAAGTACTGGTAGGTTGCACCTATAAGCTGTGAACTACGGAGACCCAAGAGCTGGGCAGTTGTGCTCACTTTACCTATACAGGGGGAAAATAAATCACACAAGGATGAACTAAGACTGAATTTCCACCAGCTACTGCAAAGTCTGTGCTGCAGGTAACATCCAGAATACACACACACACACATCCCACAGCAAGGACTTCAGCCTAAATGTGGTTCCACATTCATATGGTGGCTCATTACTAGAATTTCCCTTATTTTACCGTTTCTCTCCATCCATACTTCATGTCCGCATCTTGCTGTCCTATTTTAATTCTTGTGTATTTTTGCCTAAAGCGGAGTGTGAGAATAATATCATGAGTGGAAGGACATTCTAGGTAATACAAATGCATTGGCATCTGAGTAAGAAGAATTCAATTCTCACCACAACCCAAAGGAGAGAGAAGTGAAAATTTAAACTGTACTGCCTTTTTCCCAAGGAGGTGGGGTACTTCTTTTTTACCTAGAGTTGGAGGAATTCTGCCAACTGCTTTCCACCCCTTTCTAATATGAACAGACCCTAGCAGAGTAGGTCACCTGATCCTCCACTTAAAAGGCATCACATCACTAACAAAGCAAACAGATACTGAGGCAGCGTGAATCAATGGCCACACTTCTTCACATTGAATTCATCTAGCCCGGCACACTCCTAAGCCAAGGATTTCAGTTCAAAGCGTGACTTTAGCATCTGAATTAAACCACGCTGTTGATGGTATGTGTAACCACTTGGCTGCCGACCCGCCCTTGGGAGCATCTGCAGCAGCGGCTTCAAAGGGGCAGAGGGCAGCTCCCACCACATCTGGCAGCACGCTTCCAGCCCACAGCCAAACCCTTCCGCTTGCAGGGATTGCTCCAGCGCTCGAGGCGCAGCTAGGAGTCAAGTATAGGAGTAGAAAGAGGAATAAAACTACCAGAGTTTTTCTTTTCACACCATTGGATTAGCCATAGGAAGCTCTGACATTTTTTGACCCATTGCACTAGAAGTCTTCCATATGTTGGGAAAAGACCCTCTGGCTTGATCTGGAGGTTTTAGTTTACAGCCTGACTTCAGTTCTGATGTCCATGCAAGGAGGCGCTCTCTCAGCACTCACCTGCAGCGGGAACACCCCCTGCCCCCCAACTTTCTCAACAGTCTTTGGAAAACAAATCCCAAATCCAGAGCCAGCCATAGGTGCAAGGCATCTTCTAAAAAAGACCCCAGCGGGTGCTTTGTAATTAGAAATTGCAGGAAATGACTCAGGCGTAACTTTGAATTTTAATTTTCTCCTCCATTTCTAATTTAGCCAGAAGGAATAAATTAGTCCCCAGTTAGGAATAGCTACCATCTTTGAAACTTGGGTACTCACAGAGAGCAAATAACTCTTCCTAGAGAAGGTCCCAGCTGAAGGATGTAAATGGTAAACTGTATGGAACACCATTTATTTACACTATTTTGGAAACACGAAAGGTTGAACTGACCCTCCCATGACTCAAATCCGAGTTTACAGCATCATTCATCATCTCAGAATGGGTTTGTTCCAGTCTCCTTGAACAAAACTATTTTCTCCTCACATTTGCTGCATGGAATTGGCTGAATTTCAATTCCAAGGTGTATCGTACAGGAATGGGCTTGGAGTGAAAGGTGTCAAGCTGGCAAAAACTGATCATTAGATTGGTATAAAATCAACTTTTTTTTTTTTTACTATAGAAAGCATTTACGTTTTCCTCTGCAATATAATTTAAAGTCACATAACATCATGTTTCTTGGCCATGGAAGTAGTTTTCATCTCTAGCTGGATGAGATAAAGGATTTTAATATGAAATTATGCAACAAACAGGTGGAATTTGTGTTGCGTACAGTAGGAAAATACTTTGGACCCCTGGGCACCACACATCTGCTGGTATCAGAGGTGGTGTCAGGGAGATCATTTGTAACCATCTTGCTGGGTGACCTCTGCTTCATTTTGGTTATGCCTTAAAATCCAGCTTTGTTTGTGTCAGGTGATGTTATCAGTGACCTAAGAAGAGTGGGAACCAAAAAGCCTTCCAGTATAGTGATTTTCTTGAGGTTCTTTTAGCATGTGGGGATGGTGGAGGGGGCTGGGAGCTCAAGCACTCTCCTGCCATAAAAATGACTCTCTCAACTTTTCCCCAGATCTTCCATGGCAGACATCAGGTGTAAACTCAGAAGCTGAATGTGGCATTTTTCCGCTTGCATTTTGGGCAGGCAGGCAGGAGGGGAGGTGGTCCAACTGCACAATGACAGATTATGCAAATCCTCCCCGAGCATCTAATCAATCACAGCATTGGGAGAGGAATGCAGCTCGTCTCCGAATTAGCCTCTATCTCCGCGTCCTCCTCGCGTGAAGCATCCCCCCTCGGTTGGAATGACATCAGAGCAGCTCCAAGTCCTTGAAAGTCTGGGGGTTGATTAGCTGGAGGAATTGGCTCCTTCTGCCAATCACCACCCTGCAAAGCCGCCTCGATACTCTTACAGATATGAGGGAGAGGGAGGCTGACTACAGCAAACAGGAGGCACAGCGGCAGCACCGGCACTAGTAACGGGAGCAGCTGGTAGTCGGGTGATTAAATAGTTCTTGCAGCCTTTTTGCTGTAGCCTGGCTGCTCCCCCGTGTAATCCCCATGTCCAAGAAGGAAGCTGCATTTTTAACAGTGTGCTGAAGAGAGTCTTGAATCATTCCAGCTGGCTGCTTGTTTTGAAAAGGACAGTCTGTGTATAAATGAGATGTGATCGTGCCGGTAGAGTTCAGTGACTGGGGCTGGAGCAAGAGGAGCCTTCCCGGGATGCCGCTCAGACAGCTGCTATCAGTTGAAAACTCTCCCTAGTTTACCTGGAACCATGTGAAGAGATTTGAATAGCAGCTGTCTCTTTCCTGCACGCTAGGAAGAGAAATTCTTCTCTAGGTAAGCTGTTGTTCAGCCTCTGCACCTATTGCTATGTTAACTTATACTACAGGGCATATATTCCTATGACTATATAAATGGTGCCTGTACTCAGAGACAGCGGTTCCTGAGCAGGTATAAATATTCACACAGCGTGGTAAATGGTTTGCCTATAGCCTAAGTACATACAGTAAGTACCTCAGAAAGGTGCCTGGAGCTTGGCATTCAAAGGTTTATTTGAAAGTTTGAGATAGTCTCTACCATGTTTGCATGCAAGTGCCCTTGATGTAAACAGATGCGTGCCCTCCGAGGGGAAACAGCTGTCTGCCTAAATGGAAACGAACGACCACAGAAGTTAAGAGCATGGGAAGTTGGGGGAGTGTGTGTGTGTGTGGAGGATAAGATTGCAATTCTTCTTTAGTCTACTCCATATACTTTGCTTTTATTTGCTACCAGCTACCGAAGTTAAGCAAAAAGGCTAGTGTATTTAAAGGACAGTGTGAAAGCTTTCCAGGCATATACAGTAAACATGCACTATGGAAAGTAAGAGTAATCGTCCTGTAAGGAAGCCAAGACCTGCAGGTCTGCTCTCTTGCAGCAGTTTTGATACCTGAGCAACCTCTGTCAGCAACATTTCTTTTTAAAACAGCACGATCGGTCGTAGTGTGGAAGCAAGGATTGTTTCAGGTAGTAGGAGGTAGACTGAGGAAATCAGCGTCTGCTCTTCAGGCAGCTACAGAGTCAGAGCACAGCAGCAGCCCAGCATTTGTATCTTGCAGCTAACACACCGGCTCCAAGTCATTGCTGCTGGGAATAAACACTCAAGGGAAAAATGTTTAGAGGTGAATAAGTCTCTTCCTCCAAGCACTACACTAATGTAACCTCACATACATACAGAAACCACGCTCATTAAGTTCTCTGTTCCCCCGGGGAATTTACCTTTTTTTTTTTTTTTTTTAACTTCTGCATCTCTTAATCGCATTGATCAAAAGCTCCCTCCCTGTGAATAAATGCCGCAGAATCTGGCCTACCCCTGTAGCAAGTTCTTCTGCCTTTTCTACCTCTGAATGTTTTCAGAGCAAAAGATAAAAAGAGAAGTATGTCATTGTCACTCCATTGCTTCAGTATTTTTTCATTGTGATCCTCCTGCTAGATGTTCAGCTTGGGGTGAATAGCAGAATCTCCTTGTTCATAAAGTTGAAATAGTTGGGGATGTTGCCAGGTGCTTCCCTGTCTTGCCCCATCATGTCTCTGTACTTTCCTTATGCACATTTTACCATCAGCCACACTGCACTGTCTGACTTCCTTTCTGAAATGCTGCTCTAAAGAAGCGGGGGGGAAGAGTGGAACGCCGAGTTGCATTTCACCAAGGAAATTTGGGGCTTCCAGCTTTCTTCTGAATCTTATAAATTCAAATAACATAATCTACTCAGAGTAGATGTTCCTAATGGCATTGCTCTGTGCAGAAGTTTATGATTGTGTATTAGTTTTTGTGCCATTTTCTCAGAACATGGCCAATTTTTTTGATTCATAATAAATGCCTAATGTCTGAAAGCCTCAGAAGTGAGAGGAGGAGTATCTTAATATCTTGTTGGCACCACTGTGTTTCTGTGAGGCTGAAGAAATGCTCTTCTAACCTGTATTTCTTTGGAATAAATCAAATCCAAAGGATTAGATTTAAGCACGAAGCAGAATGCCTGAGCGGACACCACTTATACCCACAGACGTGTATGTCTCCATATATACTGCCATTTCAGCCTGAACACCCTGTCACACCATAAAGTTCTGGAAGTCCTATTAGAACTTTATGGCTGCTTAGACGCCGTTTTATCTGCTGTATTGCTCTTTGCAATGGCACTGATCAAACTTGGCTGATGTGGCAGCATGCAGGGAATCATGAGCTTCTCTAGACTTCAGCTATCACTCAGTATGAGTGAGAGAAAAATATGCTCAGACGAAAGCTTTATGCTGTTGGCTGCTTGGGTTTTTTGGGGGGTGGGGGTGTTTGAAGGCTTACGGTACAGGAATTCTCAGAAGTATAAGGAGATACTTTAAGGGAAACATGGCCACATATGGCAAAGCCAGGGCAATACTGTTCAAAGAAAATGCTGATGAGGTTCTAGTAGTGGTGACTATGAGTTTTCAGTTAGAGTCAAAGTTATATTTAGCCATGTGCCATCAGAAAAAAGATTTTTTTTCCTCATTTTTCTACAAGCAATAAGGGAAAAAAATATCATGCTCTCTTACCAAAAAAAAAGCATGCATTTCTGTTACAAATCTGTTTTATTTAACCCACAAACAGCTTCCATTTGACTGTCCCTGTGACCATAGGGCTGGCTGAGCTTTAGCTGCAGGTCTACACTGTTTGCTTCCATCAAGTGTTTGCTCTGCAAAGCTTTCATAATGCTTCAGCTTCATAAATGCATCCAAGAAATTGTTTCCCATACCTGCAAAATGGCCTTTTCTGAAGAAAGCAAAGCTTGGGCTAAGAGCAGCAAAGCATTTCACTCTCGGGCCTGGGTGGCTGAAGGAAAGGATGGTGTAAAATTGCGTGAAAAGCTGCCATTTCCCCAGCCTGCGGAGTCATTTCAGGCGCAGGGCAGTGAGCTTAAGGAGAGCCAAAGGGTCTCCACAGTTTAAGGTGAGGGGAGCCTGAGTCTGAAGCCATTTGCAAGGATCAAGGGGTACAACGTAAGGGGGCAGTTCAGCAGATCCCTTGTTCTCAGGCCTGGGATGCAGTTGAGGACCATTACAGCAGGGTGAGAGGCTGGGCTATGTGAGAAGGAGGGTTTCTATCCTGGAAATTGCTTGGAGCATTAAGTTAGTGTCCTGTCATGTTTTGAGAAAGGCTGAAGAGTGTTCATATTGCAGCAACAAGTCTACTACTCTTATTGGAATGTTAAAGCAATTGCCCCTCATGAAGTGTAAGCCACCCAGAAGAGTATTGGTACAAACAGAGATTCTGTTTGCCCCTCTATAGCAACATTTAAATTAGAAAAATTCTTTGAGCTATAAGAAAAGTAATTATTAGGTGCTGGAAGAAAATGAAAACCACATAGGTCAGTCCAAAACATCTATTACATCTACTGACAGCAATCGTTATAATGAGATCACAGATTCTGCTGAAATTAACAGTTGCTATAGAAAACTAATAATATTTTATCTAAACAGTAATGCCACCAGAATCACATGGCAACAGCACAACAGCATACACACCAGGTCAGTATTTGAAGAAGAAAACACATTGGCACCAGAAGTATTGTGATGAGATGATTTAAACTCAATTCTGAAAGGAGCAGAGAAGTACTTAAAGCTGTTACCTTCCCTCTGCCTACAGGAAAGGTCACAACTGCTTTCCCCAAGCCCAGGCAAGTGGAGCACATTAATCCTCCTTCCTCTGCTGTACAGATGAGTTTTGCAGATCCAGAGAAAACACAGTAGAAGCCGGGGCAGGGTGGGATTCTTTCATGAGAAAAGAGAGGAGAGAAAAAAGAGAAAAGAAAAAAAAGAAAAAAAGAAGAAAAAAAAAAGTGCAGGGGGTGCCCTCTTCTTCCTTGGAAGCTGAGGAAATAAGAATTGTACTTGGCTTACTTAGCTCAGCCAAGAGAAAGCCTGATGAATCTTTCCCCAACCTAGGGAGGTCTCTTTGCCATGCTTCTTCACATCACATACAAGTTTCCTTCCTCCCCCAAAACGTGCTAAGACAAGGTACTCCATAGCGCAGCTCCAAACCTGACAGTAGAACGCAGCCAGCCATTTAAAATCTGTACACCTATAGCTGCTGATGCGTTTGTCCCAGAGGACGGTCTGGCTAAAGTCAGAGAGCGTGTGCTTCTGCGCCCAAGGCTGCTGTGGCAGAATTTTGGCTAGGACGATATTGCGCCTTCAGAGTTAGTCCTTATGCAGCTGTGGGATGAGAGAAGCATCTGCCATCCCGTCACGGCCCAGAAGAGCTGCGAGAAACGCACACAGAGCTGACGCTCAGGGCTGATGCATCTACACCTATAGAGCTTTACTAATGGCTGGGGTTTAATCCCCCATACGTGCATATGATTGTCAGACACCCATCAGACAGAACAAATGTGAATGGGCTCTTCCCTGAGCAGGGCTGTGCATGAAACGTACCCTCCTGAAGGACTAGCCATAGCTACTTATTCCAACCCGCACTCTGCCAGGCTTCCACTGAAAGGATTGCATTTAGCTTTTAGTGTATAAATAAGTGTTGGGATAAATAATTAATAGTAGCTGCTGGCCAGAAAAGAGGCGACTGCCTGAAAAGTTAAAACAGTCTGTCATGAAATATGCACCCACTTCTGTGTTCTAGTTTCAGGGATGGTTTATCCAACATCTTTCCCTTTTGCATGGGACGATGTTTTGCAAGGAGAAGGCCAGAGCTCAAGTTCCAGAGCCTCGGGGTGTTCTTTGAATTTACTGTCTCTCACTGGGATATTCATCACCCCCCAAAACCGCCAGAGGGGAGGGCAGGTGGTCAGCGATTCACAGAGAACTTCAGGGAAAAGAGAGAAAAACGCAGTAGTGTCTAGGCTCCTGGGTAGGATACAGAAATTACACTTACTGGTCACTTTTGATTTGAAAGCTCTCATAGACTTATTAATTTATTTTTAATATCTAACCAAAAGCAGGGCCGTATGCCTTGATACTTTTGCAACTCTGCTACCTGCACTCTACCTACCTAAATTGCTGGTATAATGTACTAGGGCACTTTTATTCATTCCTAGGCAGTAGACGGTATTTGCTGCACCATTTTAATTGGTTTCCCTGTTCTATCTCCATAAGATTGGACAAGAGGAAATGGCCTCAAGTTGTACCAAGGGAGGTTTAGGTTGGATATTAAGAAAAAGTAATTCACAGAAAGGGTTGGAAAGCCCTGGAACAGGCTGCCAAGGGATGTGATACAATCACTGTCCCTGGAGAGATTTAAAAGACGTGTAGATGTGCTGTTGAGGAACATGGCTTAGAGGTGACCTGGGAGTGGTTAATGAACGGACTTGATGATCTTCAAGATCTCTTCCAGTCAAAATGATTCCCTGCAAGCACACAGAATGTGCAGTCCCTTCCTGCACCAGGCAGTGTATAATCCAGTAGCTACCGTTAGCAACTGAGGGTCTGAATTTGTTTTGAACTGATAGAGTGACCATTCCTCCCTCTTTTAAGGTCAATTCTCATTAGTAACTGAAAAGCAGCAATTCTGAAACTTCATCTTCTAACACAGTATGAACTGAGTCTTGTTTCCCGATACCTCACCATTTCTGAATTACCTAGAGGAGTGCATGGTCCTATAACTTGTGCCTGAAAAAAAAATATTAAAAAAAAATAAATTTAACAATTCAGTATCAAGAGACCTCTGTGGTACACACTACGTGACAACCGAAGCGAGCAGTGCACGCCTCAAAACACTTGACACTCTCAGACTCCTGTAAGACTAACTCTTCATCAGCTTTGGAATCAGCAGCAGTCATTCTGTCTATTCAGATTTTTAACTCAAGTACCTCCAAAAAGGCTTTCTCCTCCACGGCAAAATATTTCTGCTCAGGCAGAAAGTTAAGTATCTATGTATATATTGTTGAAAGCAGAACTCTGTGGTTTACAATGATCACGTCAACTACCGAGTCATGATTTTGTTGACTGGTAAACCCCTTCCATGGACCAGAAAGCCAGGCTGGATTGCTGGATCTAAGACACATCCTGGAAAAGCACAGTATAGTTGTGTACCCAGTCCACAGGAGAGAACAGGAATGCTCTAGCTGAGGATGTCCCTGCTCTCAGCAGGACTCAGAGGTCTCTTCCAACCCAGACATTTCTGTGTTTCTATGTTTAAAGAAACGTAACTAATTCCAGCCTGCTGCAGGGGCAGTCTGTTCAGAAAGATTTTGTCAACCAGCTGCATATTGTTTTTATTCCCGGCCTCCCCTTTCAAAACTAAGTTAATGTCTCAGTAGTGCAATAAGCAGAGATTTTTCACAAAAACAACAGGTTAATCAAAGGCTCGCTGTTCTATCGCATAGCTCTAATGGTATTAGTTCGAGTTCCAGTCTCTGAGCTTAGCGTGACTCAACAACAACAAGAAAAAAATCCCTTGAATTCCCAAGTAGGACCCTTATTCTACTAGTGGCATTTCTAAATTGAACTTTATCTAGACAAAACAAAGAATAGATGTTTTGAAAGGAAACATTTGCTTGTATTTTGAGCCAAAAGAAAATCAGTATCTATAGGTCACAGACGACACAGCAGAAATCTCAAAAGAGATCTCTCACTTCACTGAAAAAGTGGCTTCTCTCTGAGAAACCCATAAAACAGTGGCAGCAATAAACACAAAGAAATTTAACCAAGGCCTGAAAAGTAAGGAAAAAAATAAAAGGAAATACAAATACTGCAAATACATTTGGCTGCAGATGAAATTCTGAATTTTGCACTGGCTTTCTTAAGCGCACTGTTGGCAGTATCCATGTCATAGACATTTCAACCTAATGTGAAATCGCCTTAGAACTTTTCACAGCTAATGCCCATGTAAGGGTAGAAAAGGGTATTAAAAGGCTATTCTTTGTATTCTTCCCACAACACAGACAGGAAAAGTGAAGTACTGAAAACAAAACAAAACAAAACTAATAACAAAAATCAAATCGGTGGCCTCCAGAGGGCAATGCATGATGTCAGCAGCAGAAAGACAGAACTCCATTTCAGGTCCCAGCCTTATCCTCTCACCACTTAGCATTTTTCCTCTTGATAGGCAAACAATACCCATCCAGTTGTTTCAAGTTAAAGAGTTGAATTTGTATTAATATCTTCCATACAACTTTCTTGGACTATCTTGTCTGCCCAGCAGTGTCTGAAATAAATACAGGAAAGTGGGAAATAATCTGTTGGTTACTGTGGTATTTTTAGTGCATGATAACATTTTTCTGTCTAGAGTCATTTTACTGACATCAGATAATGCGTGCGGCCATAACTGGTTCCCACAAAAAGCTAATCTTCCCAGTTTTAAAGAACCGCTCATAAGATTTTCTGAAGGACTGCCTGGAACCTGGTCTAGGACTCTAACTTGAGCAATTTAAATACATATGGAAAAGACAGAAGAGAGATTATAAACTTCACTTCCCGCCGCCAAAGTGTCATGCAATAAGGCAGTGATAAACGCAAGTAATGTTCACGCAAGATTGAAGTGACCGTTTCAATTTTCCTCTTTTGAATAATGCCCTTTGGAAGCCCAAGAAGCACGCACGCAGAGGAGAGGCATGTGAAGGCTCACCCAATCTTCCCGCACACCGCTCAAAAGTCTTTTCTTGCCATTACCTCTGCTTGCCGGGTAAGACCTGCCAGGTTGCCAACAGCAGTGACAGCTTAGATGATGCTCTAGCCCACAGCCCTGTTGTGATCGGAGGCTGCTAGGACCAATCTCACCCACTCACTACTTATTCTACCTGTTGTTCTAACAAATCCTCTCAATGACAATAAAACTCTTCAGCAACAAGGACAAAGATGAGGAGAGGGGACTGCAGTAGAATTTACTTAAAGAATAAATATAGGGAAGCCATTATAATGAGAGTTATTGCACCTGGTCTCTGGCTGACTGGCACCTGACTTGAGTCAACTCAGAATAAACCTAACTTGAAATTTCAGGTGGTAAAATGTGCTGCTCGAAGGATTTAAGTACAAAGTCTTTGGTATCTGGGTTTAAATAGACTTCCCTTGCAGTAGCAATAGATCACTACTATGGGACAGCAGTAGCCTCTCTGAAATAAGTTAAGGGCCTCCTTTTAATTCCTAGCACAGATGTGACCACATCAGAACATCTCACAACCAGTCCCCATGACAGGACACAGAGACCACAAAACATGCTATTCAGTGAAGTATATTGTCATTGAGATAAGGGTGGAGCCATTTTAATTATCTTGTATGATGGCAAACATTTCCGAGTTCCAGAAAAGCAGTCAGGAAACAGAAAATGCAGAAAACCATTAACTACTAAAAAAAACAAAAAGTGGAAAGACCCAAGGATTTAGTTTCTAATAAGCTATTCCAGAGACTATGACTGTGGGAGGCAAAGGCCCTCATCACTAGAAAGGGAGCTTTTAAACTCTTAGGTAGGAAACCTCCAAAAAGTACTTCCAATAGCTCTCCTGCAAATCTGCACTCCTTGGTAAGTTTTCAAAATAGATATAGAAAATCTGCAGCTGTTTGGATGCTAATAACACTTTAGAAGCATTTTTATTTTTTTTTTTTATGCCTCAGCTTTTATATAGGATCAAAGAAGACATACAGAGTTTGACTATTGCATTAATTGACTTTAAGGAGGTCTAGTTAAGCAGCCATTATATTGCACAAATGTTGTGTCTCAACTGAATTCACAACGCAAATCATTCTGTTGAAACTAGATAGCTAATTGACAGCCTTATAAAAGTAGAAACCAGTAACAGAATAGATGGACTGTAATAAAACATCTGATACAGCATCTCACAAAAGTTTTATTTGAAAAGTTAAATGAATTCAAATTGGCTTCCATTGAAGCATTAAACTATGAATTGAAAAGTGATGAAGAGCCATTAACCAAGCAAGATCAGAAGATTTGTTGCATCAAGTCGGGAGGAACTGCTTTGCAGGCAGCCTCGGGAAAGCGTGTGCAGCCTGCCTTTCCACACCAGCTTCATTCAGAAGGACGGAGCAGTCACAGGATGTTCATTACACTCGCACTCTCCATTAAATCCCATTGGAACACAAAGCATCAACTCCAAGGACCCCATGCTGTAGGTCACACACAACTTGTTGAAGGGCA
>JANHFX010007344.1:16481-54486 GCA_027560015.1 Chloroceryle amazona
ATTAAATCCCATTGGAACACAAAGCATCAACTCCAAGGACCCCATGCTGTAGGTCACACACAACTTGTTGAAGGGCATGATGCAAGAGTAAGCGACTCTCACTTCAAGCTCAGCTGTGGGTCTGCCACATGACCTTGGAAAAGTCAGGCCCGTATCCCCGGTAATACTACTATACACCTTTTTTGTATCTTTGGCAAATTAACAGAGATAGTTCTTCTACCATCACTCCGGCAGGATCGACACATTTATTGAGGATGGCATTGAGATTATACTTTGTAATCATTATCTTCAAGTCTGGCCACAAAGATCGGGTTTTGCCTGATAAGATTAAAATGTGATGCATATTTGGATAGAGTGATATATTTTGATATCACTACTCAACATTTTTGCCACATATGGCTATGCACAAAAGGTGAACATGGTCATTAGCACCCAGCCACCAGGATAGTGACTAGAGTCACTCTGTCAAGAAACAAGAAATATATATATATAGGTTCTCTCCTTGGGTGTGGTCCTCCTAAGACTATAGTTAAATTATTACCGACTTCCAGGAGCTTGCACACTTGCCCCTCGAGAAAAATCAGCAGTCAGTGATTTCTGAGGAAACATTACAACTACTTATGTTTAAAACCACCAATGAGCTAGAGACCAGTAAATTGTGACAATCAGAGATGTCACTAAAATATAAGGGATGTGATGTTTATGTGCATTTCTGGGTGGTCCAAATGACCATGGGACTGTTAGAGGTTAACAGGTAAGAAGAAAGAAGTGTTGAGGCTGAACATCAGGTAACATTCACCGGGAGTGTGGTCTGGTTAAGGCTTAGAATGAATTTCTACTAGGAGTTAAGCAATGTGAAGTGTTGTTCTAGGAGAGCTGGAAAATCAAAGGAGACGAGTTTGGTGAGGGTGGATCTGCAGAAAGAAAACCACCTTCCTTACAGTCTCATTAGTTCCCTGTTGCAAAAGCATCCCAGCAATTCACATAGACTATCTTTGCGAGGGGTCTCATCAGAAGATGTTATAGTTACCTGTCTGAAAGCATCAGTAAGAAAAAACCACAGCACTTGGTGAGTCAGCAACTTCATATCACGTATGAAACAAGGAGAACAAGGTAGGCATCCTTACATGCTATTACAACAGTACATCTATCGTACAGTTTCAAGCAAGCTGGACTGGCAAGTCAGTGATGGCTATCTGCACTCTTCTGGAAGGATTAAAGGGACAGAAATCACAATCTCTAATCACAATCCCTCTACTCAGTCCAACAATGAGTACAACACTGAAAATAAAGAAAACCACCCTGTTAGTATGCTCCAAATCACACTTGACAAGAGTAATCATGATAAAAACAGATCAACTTTGGTGGTCCTGGAGTGAGACAAACTGCTAGCTTTGCATGAATCTGTCTGCAGCAATCAGATGTTATCAGCTTATCAAGAGTGAAGAGTTTTCAGACTTTCTAAGTACCTTTACACCATCTTTCCCAACTATTTTATAATATATAGTAACAGGTGGGATGTGTGCCTGTGCGTACACATGTGTGAGAATACGTACCGGTGAAAAAAATCTATCTCTATGCCTTATAGGCCTTTAGCTGTCTTCTACCAGGGAGCCTCCCCCCAACCCCGTTTGGGTTTTCTGTGTTGTTTTTTTTTTCCCCTTTAAATCAAAGCTCCAAGATCTGAAATCATCTGGAAAAGTTTAAAGCTAAATAAAGATAGAAGTCAAAAGGGTCAAACAGCTTGCTAGTATTGTTTCATTCCTGTGATCATGCCAGCTTTCACTGAGTGCACAAGTTGAGGTATTTCAAACACTTTGATTTATATTCATTGATTATTGACTTCAACCTCTGGCATCATTTAGCTTTCTGGAATCAAAGAAGATTATATATGTGCACTATAGACTGATCAAATTGCTGAAAATACTGAAAAATTGGTCTTTTAAAAACGTACAGATGATTATGAATTTAAAAATAAATGAGTGGAAGAGCTGGGCAGCCTCGCCAGCCAGAAGTTACATGAGAGACAACAAAGTTACAAGGCCTGCAGCAGCTTTTACCAGCTGAGAAGCTGCCCTTCTCCTAAGAAAAAAGGAGTTTTCTAAAACCTGGTGGTGAACTATGAGCTGCTGTCAACACTCCTCATAAACACAAAACACATCAGAACTCTGTTAAGCTTGAAAAAGAAACAAGTTATTTTCAAGAAACACCCAAATTTCATGGGCTCAGTAAAAAAATCTCTCAGAAACTTTTCTGAGAGAAAAGGAAGCTAGTTGTTTTTTTTCCTCTGCAGTGAATAGAAACCCTGAACTTTTACTAATGGTCAACAGGAGTCATTTTTCACTCAAATCAGTTTGCCTGTTCCTGTATTGAATGAACAGTCATATGTAAGGAGTAGCAAGTAGCTATCATGGATCATTGGGCTGCTAATAAATGGCAGGAGTCATACAACCTTAGGAAGAAAGGAAAAGAGGAAAGAGTTTACATTAATTTTTCAGCCTAAAGGGAAGTCTTGTGTATCAAAAATGAGGACTTCTAATGTATGCTGGAATAAGATAAGAGGAGACCACTGGCCTGCCTCCAGATGAAGTACCCGTAGAGCAGTCCATGCAGCCCAGCCACCAGACAGGGCCGTATTGCGGCAATACAAGTATCCCGCTCCTCTACTCAGCGCTGGAATCGGCAACACGCTCCTGGCATGCAGCAGAGCTTTAGCTCTATCCGTAGGGTGGATAAGCATCAATGTTTCTGCTTTCCATAAGCTGAACTAGATTGGAGATCCTTAAGGAGAGGTAAGGAAAGGAGAAGAACCGACAATGGCTGTGTGAGGCAGTGCTCGCCCATCCCTTTGGTCAGACTAGCAGCCCACATACCAAGAACCTACCCATGGTCTCCTGACAGAGACAAACCCCTCCCTTACCACCTG
This sequence comes from Chloroceryle amazona, assembly GCA_027560015.1. Taxonomy (NCBI): domain Eukaryota; kingdom Metazoa; phylum Chordata; class Aves; order Coraciiformes; family Cerylidae; genus Chloroceryle; species Chloroceryle amazona. The sequence goes on from JANHFX010007344.1 coordinate 19,408, forward strand.
TTTCTCCTGATGGGGAGCAGTAACTCTCACTCTTCATGGAATTTTCCCTCTTTACACAGGCAACAACTTCCTTATTTCAGCCATCCCTTATTAGCAGTTCACAGCTACCTTTGCAATATGAAACTGCCTTCTGCAGTGTCTCCATCCCCCCATTCATCGGTTGCACCAAACAAGCATTTTGACCCAATTAGATCACCAAGCCCTGTGAGAAGGTCTGCGTAAAGGAACCGGACCATGAGGGAATCAGCTTGAATTCCTGATGCAACATTAACACGTGGCATTAATAAGAGGCTGTTTCGCTTTGCTGTAGTGCTATCACTTTTATATAGTTGAGTCCTAATCTCCCAATCCATCATCTTCAGAATCCGTACGCTTAAATCAAGCACATTTTTATGGGGAAGCAGGAAGTATTATTTAGCAAGGAAGCAGCAATTTTTAAACCAGTGTTTTTCTTTGGATGCCAGAATTAAGGAAAAATTATGGTTCCTGCAGATGGTTATGGTATCACATCAGAGTTACACTGCAGAGTTCTGCTCTTTCTGAAGAAGGGCCCTATGTCTGGGAAATCAGCTGAACACAAGATTAAAGATCTACTGAAGGACCAACTCTGGAAGAATGTAACCTTCATTCTTTGATCAAGTGTACCCAGCTTTGGGATTGACCCCCGAAGAGTCAAGGAATGGTGACCAGTCACCATAGGAACACAGGACCTCAACCACCAGTTCCTGAAATGAAGCTCCATTAGTAACACTAATTATAAAATATGGCTTATTTTCGTGTTTTTCAAATTAATAGAGAGCAGAAATACTCCAAAGATATTTGAATTTCTTAGTGAATATAAAATGGTTGAACTTTAAGGGGGAGAGTTTCAAAGGCACAAATGGCACTTAACTTCCAATTATGCCTTGGAAAATGTCCTACTAATGGCTAATATAACTGATTTATTTTCATAAACTTTAATTACCTCACACTACTTTTTTTTTAAATTAACAGTATAATCAGTCCAAGAGAGCAGTTCAGACACAGCGTGCGATCTACAGATCTGCTCCAATGCCAGGTTCCCATATGCAGTTTAAATTCTTATCAGTTCTAATATTTAGACATCTAGAGAAGCATGAACATTTGCACTTGGTAAAACATCTCTATACAGCAAAGGTACTGGTTGACATTAAATCTAGTAACTAGTCATATTTTAACTGGAAGAGGTTTGATCCAAATAACATTGGTAAAGGTTGGGATGAGGACTGTGGTTTTGTTTTGGTTAATATAAAGTCAGGGGCTTCCCATATTTTAGTAACGCAAGCAATAGCGGCAGCAAAGATCTGGCTCGTGAAGTGGATTATTTTGGCAGCTTGCAATAAGAGAACCCGGGAAGTACAGCGGGACAAAACAGTGAGGAAAAAATGAACAATTTTAGGTCTCCTTGCATGCTATTCCCTTGTGCTGCAGGTGGAGGCCGAGGCATTTGGTAAATACTCGGTGTGATTCAGTGGCAGATTTCTTAAAGCACAAGTCCTGGGTTGTATTTAAACATAAGACTCTTAAGTAAGGTATTTTACCTGCCCTGAGGATTTCCGAGACCCTTCTGGAAAGAGGCTGCCTGCAGGCAGGGCTCTCTCCTCTGCGAGCCGAGGGACGGAAGGTACCAGCTGCTAAAAAGCAAGAAGACATTGCCCTCTAGTGCTGAAATCAAGTAGAGGATGCAGAGTCTGAGAGGGGGTTTTTAATTAGTGTTTCCAAGATACGTTATAGCCTCTCTCATGCTAACAAAACTAAGGCTTGCTGCAATTAGCTGGTTTGGGGGCAGATTATCCACCGAGCGAGGCTGCCCTTCCCACAGAGAGCAATTCTCCTGATCCGATAAACCCTCCGAGTCGGGCTGAGTGACTCATCAACATCACCGAAACTGGAACACGGCCTCACAGAGGGGGCTTCACTTGATCCCGTTTTATCTTTTGATAAAATCTTAATTGGAAGTTTAATAAGAAGCAAGATCTCGGCAAGCAGACAGAACTGCAAAACAAGGCGGGGGGGGGGGTGCGGGGGGGGCAAATACACTTAAAATTATCAGGATTATTTTAGTTTCCTAGTGCTAGCTGTGGTTTCTTTTTTATTTCTTCTCTCACACATAGGACATTAGTAAATACAGAACATTTTTTTCTTTTTTCTGTTCTCTTCTGTCTGTGGATAAACTACCCACCTTGCTCACCTTTTGGCAACTGCTGTGTGACATGCGGCAGGGTCACTGATGAAGCAGCTCACAATAGAGGGGTACGACTCTCCTAGCAAGTTTCCAGTGAGAACAGTAAGGCAGCTAAAATCCTGAAGCTGGACAAGTCACAAACGTCCTCAGCATCAACTCCCTCTCTCTAAACTGCAAGAGCAGCAACGAGCCTCTTTTGAGCAAGTAGACCTATTCATTCACAATTACTTCGGCGTTCTGTTCGTCACTTGCTAAGCTCCCCCAAACAGTACTCTTAATACTCAAAATTTTCACTCGCATTTTTAAGATCCTGAAATGATCAAGTCAAGAGGTTCCTCAGAATCCTATACCAGACACAGAATATGCTGCTCGATGAGCTTCTTCCATAGCTTTCCTACTTTTAGATGGCATTTTCCACTTTTAGATGGAAAGCTTCAGGTGAATGACTGTTATCAGAATGAAGCTCAACACTGTAATCTCAGCAAAAGAGGATGCGTCAACTGACAAGGAGCTGCCTGGAAAGAGTGTTTTTTTCTGGCAATTCAAAAATCATCCATTGTTTACAGTTCTACATTGCTGCAAGAAGTAAATAATATAAATAATTCAGAAAGATTTTAATTCCCATCTAAATCCATAGAGCTGCACGGGCTGTTTAGTTAGTTAGCTTTAATTGCCTGAGTCATACAGATTATTGTTACCAATGGTAATTTTTTATGACTTTAGGTAAGATTACCAGAAATTGCACAAGGGCCTCTTAAGAGCCGGCCAGGCAGTCAGGTTTAAGCACCTGGCACTTGAGCCACACAGCACAGCAGGGACAGACTGCAGTACTGGTCCTTTCGCTGGAAGCATCATGGCCCAGGACACACACCTACCTGCCCACCCAGCACTCAAACAACAGCCTCGGGGTACTTTTCACACTGTTTGCTACTTCCCTTTCATCCCCGATTGAGGCAGAGGCCTGCCCAGCTGTACCCTGCACTTTTAGTAGCTGACTCATTCACTTGGAAAATCCACGTGTGATTGTTATGATTCCAGACGGTCGGTCCTTAAACAGACTAAAGCACTGAGCACTCCAGATACAGAATGAAAACTGAAGCGAAGTCCTGCAAATTTTTCCTCAGATTCCTCTCAAGGCTTTCCCTTCAGTTTCAATTATTTCATAGCCCAACAGAGAAGTTGTTACCCCTTTCCAAATACTTCCTTAGTTTGTTTTGCATTTGACAGGGAACGTGGCTCAATATTTAACAAATATATATTTTGTCCTAATCTCATCCTACAATCTTTAGTTATTCCCATCTGTGATAGGGATGAACCATTTTAGATAAGAAATGCCCAGAAATAAAGATACAGGTCCTCAAAAAGTTATGTTTAGACTTTATTTTTGTACCCTAAGAATACGTATGGGAGAGCTGTTTAATGCAGCACATCTTAATACACCAAGAAAGCAAGTGACACCGGGTGCTCCTTGAACTGTTCATAAACTTCCCTCTTAACTCAGATGACTAGTATCAATCACTGCCTTTATGAACGCGTGTTTTTAATTGCTGGATGGATTTTACTTTATTTACTCTTCTTTTACTCGTTGCAGATAATGTTAAGAGTCCTCATCATTGATTATTGGCAGCTGCTGCATTCTGAGAAAACCTCTTCCAATTTAGCTTCCCGGATCCTTTGACTTCCTGCTCCAACAGCTCTATAACCTCCCCACGAGCTTCCTAAATGCACTGCGATGGTCACATGAATACCTTGGGAGGGGAATCGGCACCTCTAGATCTGCTCGCTCCTATGGCACTTTAGGAGGGGAGAACCAAAAAGCGGTAAGTCCAACAGATGCTGGAAGCCCTGCGAAAGATGAATCTAATTGTGAGGCTCCACAGAAGTTTCAGAACATTGGTCATTCTCCTAGCAACCTTCTGCTTGGCAAGCATTGTCATTTCTGCCTATTACCTCTACACTGGCTACAAGCAGGAAATGGCCCTTGTGGAAGCCACTGGAGAAGCCAAGTGTGAAGACATCAAGCTTCTGCCATACCGGTCCACGGAGCTGAAAACAGCTAAGCCGATTGATCCATCTAAAACTGATCCCACTGTCCTCCTGTTCGTGGAAAGCCAGTACTCCCAGCTGGGGCAGGACATCGTAGCCATCCTCGAGTCCAGCAGATTTCAGTACCACATGGTCATTGCACCGGCTAAGGGGGATATTCCCCCTCTCACAGACAATGGAAGAGGAAAATACACGATTGTTATTTATGAGAATATTTTAAAGTATGTATCCATGGACTCGTGGAATAGAGAACTACTGGAAAAATACTGTGTGGAATACAGTGTTAGCATAATTGGTTTTCATAAAGCCAACGAGAACAGCTCCCCAAGTGCAAGCCTGAAAGGACTGCCACTGCACCTTTACAATAATGTAGCCCTCAAGGACTGCGTGGTAAACCCTCAGTCTCCCCTGCTGCGCATTACCAAAGCGCCAAGGGTTGAAAAAGGTCCGCTACCCGGTGAAGACTGGACAGTTTTCCAGTTTAACCATTCCACCTATCAACCTGTGCTTTTAACTGACCTGCAGACCTCCATACCGCCTCCCGCGGCATTGCCGAAGGCAGCTCTGTATGCAACTGTCATCCAAGACTTGGGGCTTCATGATGGGATTCAAAGAGTCCTTTTTGGAAACAACCTGACCTTCTGGTTGCACAAACTGATCTTTATTGATGCCATCTCTTTCCTGTCTGGGAAGAGGCTCATGCTGTCCTTGGACAGGTACATTCTGGTCGACATAGATGACATCTTTGTTGGGAAGGAGGGAACGAGGATGAACGTCAATGATGTAAAGGTAAGGCAAGAATCAGGGATACCATCCCAGATACATGTATGTGCAAACGAGCATTTTAAAACAGACAAGGCTTGACAAAAGCTGGTGAGCTCCATTTGCTGCTAGAGGCTGAAAGGGCACAAGTGGAGCTAACAGAAACCGTAAATTGAGATTGCTTTAAAAGTCTGTTTCCTCACCTACATGCAGAGGCAACGATGTATTCGTATATACATCGATACATAGAGATGGCGTCGTACGCTAACGCATGTAGGAAGTGTTCTGGCTGCCTCTTGCTTATATAGGTTCTGCTCAAGGGCTTCACTCAGAGCACCTGGGTAACAAAGCAGACTTTTTTTACCTCACGTAAGAGATCTTTCTTTAAATTCAGTAAAAGTAGCTCTGATTCTGAAGTAAGTTTGCTGCTGAGATAGCTGAATTTTTAGATAACACGTTTTATGCTGCATTAATTTCATACAGCATATGTATGTGGCAAACATATAATACCATTTATAGGCATTTTCTGTATTCTTTCTTCCACTGTAGACAAAATAACAGAAGATGTTTGCCTTTTTAAATCTCACATAAGTATATAGAAGAACAAAAAGAGCAAAAGAAAAAAAAACAGAAAAAAATTACTGTTACATTGAGACTTACAAGAATTAGCAGGATAATTATAATTAGCAGACAAGCATTTAATGTGAGCAGTGACAGAATGGAAGCACAGCCTACACTTTAGCAAACGACATAACCATCTGATACGGAGAAGAGCCCACAGACTATTCTTCAGGGGCTCTTTTAAACTTCCTAGTCTGTAGTATCCAGGGACACCATTAGATCTGTTCAGAGTAATTTTCAAAGATGCGTGCACCTTGGAAAGAATAGACAGAACCCAATAGAATGACAGTTATTTCCTTGCAATTTTCCACATATGGGAATTATCATCTTGAGAGATTAACTGAAGTTCCTAAGCATGCGACATCACATGCTGAAGCTGTTATTCCTGAGAGTTTTTTTCCTGTAAATACTCTAATGCTTTCATGAGCAATACACAAGCCTTTCATTTTTAAATGCACATTTCTATTCTGTTTCTTGATTCCTATTTCTACAACTTCTATATTGATCTGCCTCCTGATCCAGAGCATGGAGAGAGGTATCAAAATAGCCAGCAGAAGCAGTAGTCTCGTAAATGATTAAAACAATTTTGCACATCAGAAAAGTTTGGGTAATTCTCTGAGCCAAACCAGGCACATGAATGCTCACCAGCACCAGGCGCTCCAAGTGCCTGGAATCTTGAAATCTGAGCACTGTGCACAGTGATCAAGTGCTCTCTCCAGAAATATCTGGTAAAAAGCTCTGAGGAAGGGCTCGTATACACAAGGAAATTAACTGAAAAGGCAGTTGAGAAACAAGTTTTTCAGCAATAGCTTTCTGCCTGCACATTTTGGAGAGTGCCTCTTTCTGATGTGGTTTGCTCCACTACGGAAGTTTATTATTCTACCTTGGTTAAAGAGCCCCTGTTACTACAAGAAGAGTGTCCATACAACATCGCTGGGAGATTCAAATCATACTTTTGACTGGAATAATCTCACTGGGCAGAAAAAAACCCAAGTCACCTCTTTTACTAGCCAGACATCAACAACATTACTAGGTAAACCTTACCACAAGTGCTTGGCAGGGCAGTCGTGTTTCATTGCTCCTAAGACGGGGTGCAGCAGAAAATTCCAGATCCAAGGGATTTAGTAGGAGCTGGATGGCAGAACAGTAGCTGTTAAAAGCATTCAGCATCACTTTCATGTGCTTCATACATACCCCTCTGAAAACCAGGCAGCGAACACTGCTGAGTATCTTGAAAATAACAAGAGAAAGGATCTATGAGGATTGGACTTGGATTTTTTTTTTTTTATTAAAGGAATGCCTGGTGTGTTTATTCTATATAGTATATTTGAGCCAAAGTATGAGGGAAAGCTTCCATTCTTCCCACATTTCTCCAGTGATCAATTAGCATCCCACTTCCATCTCAAAACCACCAATAGAGACGCTCATGGGATAAATTCCCTCTTCACCTCAAACAAGAAATCACACCACAGACACCGACCACGAGGAGAAATCTTTGGCAGGCACAGGCTCAGAATCAACCTTCCCACAAAGTGCTTTTGGGGGCAGTAAAAAGTTTGTCCTCCTTTTAGATGATGTTCACATGTAAAACCACTCTGCAACTTGACCATCCACTGATACTCCCTCTGTCCTTAACATCACGGGGTTCATCTCAAATCGGTTACCCGGCACAGATTTGTTCCTCAGCTTATTTCACAAACACTTGCTACACAAAGCAGTCCACTCTCATATACTGGGCATTCCCAGAACATATTAACATTCAAAAGGGGATGCTTGGTAATGAACATAACACTGAAATCAGAGCGTACTTAGGTTAGTTTACAGTAAAGGATAATTACAGCCAGTTAGAGGAACAATCTCCCGAGTCACTTGGGGAAGGAGGCAATTAAGAAGCAGTGGGCCTGCCTTCACCCCTCGAGGCATGGCAGCTCGAAAGGCAAAAACAGCAAAGGGAGACAGCATTTGAGAGGCCGATATTTAGGCCGTGTCAAAGCATCGCTGTGCATTTTGAAGCAGCATCTTCTGCCAGCAGCCCAGCGAGGGTTGTGTTTTCATGGCAGGTGAGAGGCTGCTTCGGACACCTGGAGGCACCATGAGACTTAGGGACAAGTTGTGCTTGTCCTGCGTGAGTATGATAAGGGTGGAAGTGTGAACGGCTCTCAAGGCTAGAGGGATTAGCAGGGGCTCTGTATGTTCAATAAGAACATGGCAGAATCTGGACCATCTCCTTTCTTTCTTCAATTGCACATTTCAGGTATAGTGAGCACCAAAAAAAGCCCCAACTCAACAAAAACACCCTCACAGTCTACATTTATAATGTCAGGAACCTCAAACCTCGTTTCACCCTGCAATGCAAATTTAAAGCATCAGCATCACCAATATAAAGGAAAATGTTTGTTATGTATCCAGTGCTTTCAAGACCAGAAAACAGAAAAGAGAGCCATGTGAAGCATCACTTGTAATGAAACAATTTCTCAGCGCAGTCCACTGCATTACACCACATCACGACTTCACCAGTTCCTTCAGTTCTTTGCATTTCTAACTGCAAACAGCATAGGTTCACTTTGCAGAGCTCTACAGACTCTCTTTTGGGCTATCCTAAGGTGTCACGCACAGCTGCCTCCCTCAGGAATGTTTCCATACACAGCAGATTCCCAAGCGCATGCAAGGAAACTGCATATGAACAGTTATGCACCTCCTAAACCGTGGGAAAACCACAAGTATACACAACATCACTCTGTCCAACTGCTTCAGCATTTCCTTCCAGTTACCAAACGTGTAATAACAGCCAACCCAAAGGGCACACGACTAGAAATGAGTCTTCTGATAACGGTATCGGTATGTAACAATAAAACGACAAGTAACACTGTTCCGTGCAATTAATTCCTGCAACTCAAATGTTTTTATCCCCTCACAAAGCCATTTCTCAATTAAGTGCTTCAGGGATATATATAGTTTTCTAAAGGGTGGCATCAGCTAGGGAAACAGAGATTAGAGAGCAGAGTTATTGTGGGCTCTGTTTACCACAAAAGATCTCCCAGTCCCTTGTATTGTAGGAGTTGTACAAGGTCATATCTGGCTAAGTAATTAAACAGGAACTCAGCAGAGCCGCAGAAATCTATTTTCCCAAGCTTTGCGGAGATCTATCTTGAGCCTAACAAGCCTCTGCAAATGAATTTCTCCTTTTCCCTCCTGCCAATATATTATCTCACTACTTGATTTTAGAAGGCAAAAGACTCCGGAATTCATGAGTTAATTTGCAGAATTACTTAATTTGGGTACTTGCAAATTATTTTGGTTCCCAGCCACAGAAGTCCAGGGTCACTAGCATGACAACTTCGCAAAAAAACCAACCTAGAAATGCCTGCTCATGCTGCATCCGCGATTACAAAACAGAAAGAATACAGAACTTTCACCTTTGAAGTTTCCTTTTAAGAGAGCACAAAGCAAGCTACATTATCTAAACACACAGTAATATCTTGCTATGGCCTCCCTGTTTGTTTGGGGTTTCTTTGCTGCTGTATTAGGAGCTAGTACAGTATTTCCTCACCCAGGAAGAGCTCAGTGCAACGACCAGGACTCTTGCAACACCTTTCACAAATACACTTTCTATTGTTAACTCCGAAAACCCTGCAAGATCACCCCACGTGCTAAGGTTCTTATTCTTTAACAAATAAAAACATAAAACAAACCAAAAAGCATCAGCCTTTCACTTCCTACGCACCTCTTAGCTCCAGGACTTGTGCTACAGCACAGCCTCCCTTCTATAGCCTTCTTGCAGGTAGACTCTCTCGGGAGCCACCTGCTTCCCCCTCTTCCCCAACTCTCCGAGATGGAGCCAATAAGCCCAGAGAAATTGGTAGGCCCAGCACCACTGTATCACAAAACTAATTTCTTTAAAAGCTCCCCTTTTCTGAGGGAACTCTGCTGCCAAAAGGGCGGGAGAATTGGAGCACTCTTGTGCTTTCTGAGATACTGTAAGATAATGGAGCAATGCTTGAGTGTGTCCTTTGTGTTCCTGTTGACGGCGATCCCTCCTTCTGTCCTCGCAGCACCGAATAGCTCATCTGCATTCCCTCCCTTCCTTCCATACCAGCCTTCAGTCCACTTACTCAAGGGGAAAGAAGAATTACAAGTCTCTGACACCTCGTTTCCACAACTCCACACTTTGTGTTCAACCTTCATCATCATTAAAATGCCTCAAACACTTAAAGGCTGTGATTTCTTGCTCATTTTAGTATTTTAAAGGCAAGAATTCTTGTTAGAGTCGCATCCTTTCTGGTAATTCCAAATTAAGAGAGTACTGGCTCAGCAGGAGTCCGAGCGCAACAACTGAATCTCTCCAGCATGTGCTTTTTCTGATCCTTCTGCAAGGAGAGCTGTTTTCAGGTGGAATAATTAGAAATGTCTGGGCCACATCATGGAAGTTACAGCCTGATACCTCAATCTGCATCCACTTCCAAACCTACTTAGTCCCCAAAATCCTCAGAGCTTGAGCAAAATTTGAAACTCCCGGTGCCGTAAGGAGGCACCGGGAACAAATCTTTTGTTATTATTCATTCATCTGTGGCTTTTTCCTTCATCAGAAGCTGCAAACAGCAATTGCTTCCTTGGAGATAATGTGAGATACAATAACCACCCCCATAGCCTTTTTATAATAATAAACTCCTGCCAATGGACAACACAGGGAGAAAGTCAAACACCGAGATGTATGAGCACAGGAAGCTAGAGAAGACAGCCATGCATTAGTCATTATAGTCTGTGTTGCCCTTATGTCACCTTTTAAAGCACTTGAGAATGGCAGTGAAGAACACAATGAAGCGAAATTCTGGAGTTCCCATTTTCGGATGGTCTTAAAGACTTTAAAAATGAATTGAAAAAGCAGCTGAGAAGGCATTATAAGAACAATTTAATAATCAGACAAGCTTTTTCAAAATGGGAGCATCTCCTCCATTCTGCTTCAGCAGAGATGACAGTTGGTTCAATATTCTCCTTGTTCAGGTCTCTTGACTCACCCAATTCTTTCTGCAATAATTTGAGCGTTGAATACTGCTCCAGTGCCTTGTCAAGATACATCACAGAAAACATTTCATACCTTTTTTGTTTCAGTAAAGCCCATTCCTTCATTTGCCGTTTCAGTACCGAAGCAGTTAAAACACACAATTCCTTTGCCATCAGCAGGACACTTCTTTTTCTCATTGGCAGCCCGGTGGATTGACTGCCTAACCAAGTACCCTGCCTGAATTTTAAAAGATTCAGGGTTCTCTCATCTGCCAGGTTTCCCACTGAGGATAGGGTAGGCCTTGACAGTGTTTCATACTCTCTTGCCAGGGAACAGAGTCTGGTGGCTCTGAATTCCTAGCTTTTTCACTTCATCAGTTTAGAAAATGATGTTCCTTGTCCATGTTTCCCACACAGAAGAAGGATACCTCTGTCACGTGGTCTAAGGTTGCCCTGAATGTTTGAAAGCTCCCTTGGTGTTCTCCTGTCCCAAAGGGCATGCTGGGTTTTACTCTGCAGGGTTACAAGGCTCCAAGCAATGCAATTTGCTATTGTTTCTACAAGCACCACAGAATTATCTCAAATCTGAATGTTTTGCTTTCCCAAGAATGAAAGTTTAATCTTCCACAAAACAAGCAAATGGGTGGAGTTTTGGGGGTATTGGTCTAATTCAGAAATATCTCATGCTCATAGCATCACTGTCTCGTTTCACATTCCTTTCTCTATGCTTCCAGCAATTTCCTGGATTCGTACCGATTTCTCGAGCCCCTTCTCCAAAACTAATTCTGAAGTCATCGGTTTTATCATAGGGGAGTACATTTCCAGGGTACACATGGTGCTCTATTAATTTAGCTTCACTTTAGTGTAAACCATTTTCCTAACATGAACAGAATCTGAAAGAGCCAAAAACCACGGCTGCTTTATATCAACCTCTCAAGACACCTACATTAACCTGGGTTTTAAAACAGTGCCCGTTAGTTAAAAATGAGAAATGACAATTGCTTCCTGCATAGCAAAATAACACTCTATGAAATGATCCAATACCCTTCTAGAAAGGCCAGCCAATGCAGACTTAAAGAGCAGCCATAATTATTGCCTTAAAAGCACTCGATGCAGCAATAAACACATTACCAGGAATGCCATATATAATGCAGTTACTTTAGTAACTTTAAATTTGCCTTTGTCATCCAAATGTGAGCAGAAGAAACAACACTCAGAACAAAAGCTCAATTTAGTGTCATTAGCATTATTCAAAGGAGTTGAAAATGGCAATGCTCAGAAAAAGAGTGACTAGATGGAAGGATGGACAAACAGATGAGGTAATAGAAGAAAGCTCAAAGGGAATAGGAGAACTTTGAAACTTCAAATATGTAGCAATAATTAACAAGGCTTTTTAGTTACCACCTCTGTATCACAATGGAGTATGAAAAGAAATGTTCAGCTGTGTCTAGCTTCAAATTCTTAGAAGTCAGTCAATCAATCAGCTGATCTATCTCTCTGTTTATCTACCTATATATATAACTATATACTCCTAACTCACACCAACAAAAATCTTAGCATGTTCTTTGTTTCGTCTATGAAGATGGCCCCAGACCCCTTACGTTTTAAGTTGTACTTCTGATATTACACATGTCCACCTGTCTTCCATACAAGCAGAATAATGCAAGAGCTTTTAAAAAGTTACTTAGTTACCCAATTCCAGCTTACACAGAAAGAAGAATAAGAGTCTATCAAGAGCTACACCTCAAACACTGGGCTCGGTATCCATTTCAAGCACAAACTTACTTGCTGGTGAAGGGACGCTGTCTATTAATTACCATTCCTGAAGCTAAACATGAAATGCCAGCATGTGGAACTTCAAAAACGGTAAACTGTAAGCAGGTTACAATACCAGATAATAGGATAACCTTCAAGCTAAGCCTCCTGCTTCATTTCAGGAGAAATGCCTTTTGGGCAAAATCTGGGGGTAGTAGCGAGCTGTGCATTCATCTACGGGAAGACTGAGGCTTTCCCTAAAGGAGCTGGACGATTCTCCTAAGGGTTTCCTTTTCCTCTGGACATATACAGAGTCCAAATACTTTCACAGGGATGTAAGAATGAATGACCTTCTGACTCCATCGTTCCACATGAGTCACGCATAGCTTGGAACAGTTGGAATGAGTCATAAGTTGCTTTCAGCGGGGTTTGTCAGAGAACGGTGCTTTGCATACAAACACGCTGATTCATGTGTCGCAGGAAACTATTTGTTTACAAAATTTCATATGGTCCAAGTGTAGCTACTTTAATAAATAAACAAAAAGGAATTATTTCACTGAACATTTGAAATTGTGACAGTTTGATATAGTTATTTCACTGCTGAAGGGGATGTTTGTGCATCAGAGAGTTTCTTGGGGTTTTTTGCAATGATTATAAAGAATCACCCACAAAGACTCAGATTTGATGAGGTGATATGTTCTGGTGACTGGCCGAGCAAAAGACAATAAAATCATGCAAAGCATTCAGGGTTTGCTGTGAAAGAAAAAGCTGTAATAAACCACTACATGATGCATTGTGGTTTTCCATCATATAACAACTAGTTAGACCTGGTGGTCAGTTTTTGACCTACGATCACTGTCACAGCAACTCTCCAACCCTTTGTGGAGACACAAATCCAGGTTCTGCATCTTAAAACCAAGAACACCAATGGCAAGTGATGGGTAAACCCCTCATTATTCGCTAGTGTTTAAAGGATCTCTGGGGAAGGTCTGGTAGGTATAGGTGAAGGAGTACCCCTTTGGCTTGGGCACCAAAGAGTGGCAATCAGTCTCCTGCTTTATACCAGACCCTATGGCAATTTGCTATCAAGTAGGGCTTTCAAGTCAGGTTGCAGAACACATTACAGTTTCAGCTGATTCTGGGGGGTTTTTGTCATTGACAAGATACACAGCAGGCTGAACCAGAACTCTGTGGGAGACCACCTTGTTCTCCACTGGCACAGCCCATGCTACAGGTGCCTGCCACTGCCAGTGTCCCAGGAGGACAGGCAGCCTGTCCTCTGCGCTCCTAGAGCAGGGCAGCGCTCACAGCAAGAAGCATAAAGGTCTCTCTCAATGGCCTGTGCCATTTCCATACTAGGGTTGCTTGGGAATGTTCATACTAAGACACAGGGCAGTGCTGATGCTGGCAGCAACAAGGTTCTCCAGTAAATCCCCCTGCTGCTTTTTATTGCTAGCCTATTTTCCAGCATAAAGGCAGGGGGTGAGTGGACTAAAACTTGTTCCTCATGGGCCAAATGTACAAGGCAGTATTTCTACAGAGATTTTCTTAGAAAGAAGCAGCAAAAGTAATTTGACAACTGCGCCTAGAGCACAATCACCCACAGAGAGGAAGTTGCACATTACATTTGTACTTTGATGGCAGCCTTTTATTCTGGAATCATTGTCCTAATAAAGTAATACTTCTTCTTACAGTCACTCTTCTATCTTTGCCAGAATATGCAGTGCTCCTAAAATCAAGGTTTCTGACTGTTTATGAGCTTCATCTACATAGGACCTGACAATACAAGTGTGTTCTCATTTATGAGAATAATTTTTTTTTTTTCACATTCTAGTTCCACCACACTTACATTAAAATGATTTTCGATTGCTATTAATCTGTTGCTCAAAAAAAAGTAGAAAATTTTTTGGTCTCACAGGCAGTTGAAACAATATAAGACCATTTAGTCACTTAAGCATGTCATTTCACATGGAAAAAAATCTAATTTTGTAACATTTGCAATATGAAATATTTGCACTATTACTCCTACTGCAAATAGGAGAAATTATAACTCCAATACTTACAGTATTTTATACAGAACATTTTCTAGAAGTTCAGAATTTCTCTCAAGAAATGCCGTGATGCAAACAAAACCTTTTTTTAAAAAACTTTAATAACACTTCATCTTCAAAATTAACCAGAAAATGAAAGGATAACTTATTTATAATTTCCTGCAAACCAGCATACTAGTAAAAACACTCTGGATCTTTCTGATAGTGGTTTTGTTCATTAGGATTGGATTTATTGCAACACCCTGCACGTATTAAAGTTTTCCAATTTAGAATTCTACATTTATCATTGATTAGTACAGCATACAGTAAAAAGCTCTTGCATTTCCAGTTAAAGCTGGCACAAAGAGACTGCTAAGGCAAGATGGTGTCCTTCCAATCTGAGAGGTTCTTTGGAAGTGACTGGAGCACTGGACCAGGTTGCCCAGAGAGTCTGGGGAGTCTCCTTCTCTAGAGACTTTCCAACTCTGCCTGGATCTGTTCCTGTGTGGGCTGCCCTGGGTGATCCTGCCCTGGCAGGGGGGTTGGACTCCATGATCTCCAGAGGTCCCTTCCAGTAGTTTCAACAAGTTGAGTGAAACTTTTTTTTTTGTGTGTGTGTGGGACAGGGTATCCTAAATCCTGGATTCCTTAAAAAAAAAGAAAATCTCCTTTTTTGTTTAATTAGCAGTAAGATTTGAGACAAGCTAAGGAAGGTTCCAATGGCCTCTTCCTTTCTGAGGCAGTTCAAGTTGAGCGGTAAAGCCAGTGTCCCACTTCTGGCTCACTTTAGAGAAGCAGAACCAGTGACTGGCTGTTTTAACTTTCACCCAAAAGAATCTACTGACTCCTTAATGACTCCCAAACACACTCTGTTAGCAAAACATCCCCTCAGTGTTAAGCTCTGAGAAGATGTTTTCTTGAGGAAATAAAGTCACTGATAATTATTTATTTCTCCCCTTCAGGAACCCAAATTATATGCCCAAGGTGTGACAGTTTCTCTAAATCTCCATAAACCTCACTCTTTTCTGCATCTTCGCTCTTTCTTCACATTACCAATACTCTCTTCATCTGCTGTTTACATTTTCCTCCAGACATCACCCAAACAGAAGTGGGATCTATGGTGTGGTTGTACACACTCAGATTCTCCAGCACATGACATCCGCACTATTTTTAACACTTCTGATTGGAGAGGGATGAATTAGTTATCTGAGAGTGTTGGGTTGTTTTTTTTTTTAATAGATGAAGTAATTTAATTGACATTGTTGTGCAGGTTTTTTGTTTTGTTTTTTTGTTTGTTTTAGAAATCACTAATTAAATATATTAAAACCAGCATCTACTTCCCAATACTTCCTAACCAAGGTACGGTGACATTCAAAGAATTCGCAATTAGGATTTTAGCTTTCCTTCCTTCCAGCTTGCTTCGCTATTTATTCTCGGAGTAAATGAGTGAAAATTCCTTCCAAAATGGCAAAGTGATGAGGCAGGGGAAAATGAAGTTTACATTCTTGTTACTCGATCAACTCAGGCTGCTCCAGTGAAAGTTTCCCATGGCAAAATGTTGATTTATTAAATGCAGAATGTTCTACCAGAATGTGATGTAAACAAAATTCTATTCTACCAGCTCATCTGCTCTGGCAGGCTGAAGGAAAAGTGGGCAGTTTGAGGAATATTAAAAAAAATTGCCAAAACATCATAATTAAATGTAGCTTTGGAATTGCTGATCTTCCAGAAACTAAAAAAGCAAATAATTCACACTCTACTGAGAGGCTTTTTTAATATGAGACTATCCCAGGAAACTGATATTTCAGGTTTTTACTGCCTCTTCATTTTATGCAAAAGCCAGAATTATTAATGCAACTTGTACATTACATACTAAATCCAAAGTACCAACACTTAAGCAATATCTAAAAGTTGTCTCAATCCAATATTTGAGCTACCCTGACTAAATCAAGGTCACAGGCTTTAAGGACCTACACGTTTTACCCCAAAACATCAGCCCTTCAAGGAAAGGGTATCTGAAGAATGTTTGAATTCCCATTTCTGACAGCACACCCTCTTTGCCTGCCTTCCCCCAAACTCATGAAATATTGACTCTGAAAAATGTCAGTGATTCTTGAAAGCACAAGTGCTTTTTTGGTCGAGGTCCAATTGTTTGAACGGGGTAAATCTCTGTACAATTTTCCATTCCCTGGGTTTTTAAGCACCTCAAAAGTCTGTAGGTCTGTACATTAGCCTGCTTATTAATAAGGTAGATACAAAGCCAAGATCGGGATCATTTTCGTTAATAGAAGTTTTTATATTGATTTCATATCAAGGGGGTTTGGCCACGGTATTGTCTGCAAGAGCAGTTCCAACCGTGATCTCGGGCTTTTGGAGAGGGGGGAGGCCACAGCTGGGCACCTCTGGGGCAACTGGGTGCTCTCCCCACCCTCTCTCCTATAGCCATATGCACAGACAAAGCTATAAGCTATAAGCACGGAAAACAGCTATAAGCACGGAAAACAGGCCAGACCCCGCTGCTTCTGCCTGGTTTATTGCCAGGAATGTGCAAGGAGAAAAGAAAGGTGGGAATCCTTGATGGGAAAGGGGCTGCAAGATGCCACAGGCAGTAGGTTATTCCAGGGGAGAAGCTGCCTGGTGAAGAACAGGAGAACATGGGAAAGAGATTCAACTGATGAGGATGAAAGCAGACCTGGGATCAGGGCTGTGCTCTCTCCATTTCCTAAGGTCTATAAAGACTGAAGCTCTCCTTTGTAATATTATTTGCTGTAGATTTTTCAACAGTTTAGCACAAGTCTTTGGAAATTAACTGACTATACATGGATAAATAAGCATAAATCTATATGTATCTGTAATAAAATACTCAATAATCTAAATACTCAATCTCATTAATTTAAGAAATCTTTAATGGAGCTCCAGGTGTGTGAACTGCTGAGGCTACGCTCTGCACGGCTAATAATAAGAATTCTTTTCAAAATAAAAAAAGTGCAGCTGCAAAATGTGAATTCTTTAATAAAAAAAAAAAAGAAAAATTCTGCACATGTCTTCCTAGTAACATAGCCCAAGATTTGTGTGCACCATAAACAAATACGTCTGTGGTATTATAAAGTGTAATTCCACTGTATTTGTTATTAGGAAGGGGAATAAGGTTTCCCATATGCTTTCAGTGTTATTTCTCTGGTAACTGGGAACATGCTGCCAGTACATTATCAGCAAATAAAAACTACCCCTCGCTGCTATAACAACTGCAAGGTGGGAGTGACAGAGCAGCTCTCTGTTAAAAACCAGGGGGATTTAGTCTCAGCCTTCAGGCAGCTGGGGCATTTCAAAGCTCAGCAACTAGAGGCAAAGCCTCAGACTAGTGACTCTGTCATTTGTTTGCTTCATATAAGGAAACATTTTGAGGTGATGATACATTATTTCAGCAGTTTAGGAAGATGCCGAAAGGAGGTTTAGAAATTTCCAAAGATCAGGATCTCAGCTGAGACTTGGATGTCAAACAACTTACATGCAACTTATGCTTTGTCTCTCCTTCCAAGATTTTGTGAGGGGTAAGAGGAAACTCCCTTCTCTTCCCTTGTGCACTAATTGCTGATACTACATGGACTGAGCACTGGGGAGAAGAAACCATCTTTAGAAAGGGAGGTTTATTATTCTCTTGCAGTTACTGTTAGGGTTTAGGCTGGGGAGCACGGCCAGCATGCACCTATATATTGCACCAGGCATTCTCCAAAGGCAATACAAAGTCCATCCATTGACATGAGGCTACAACAGGGCAGCACGGTGCTGGCTGAACACCCTTGGAGCGCTCACTACAGGAGTATCGCTTGAAATCATTCAACTGAATCCATTGTGGGAAAATGTTTGACCGACTCATGTGCTCTCATAAGTACTTGTCCTTGCTTAATTCTGTTGCTATATTTGACTATATTCTGGGCTATGCCAGTACAAGGGCATCGAGTGATAGGACAAGGGGGAGTGGTTTTCAATTTCAAGAGGGTAGATTTACAATTGATATAAGAAAGAAATTCTTCACTGGGAGGGTGGTGAGGCACCGGAGGAGGTTGTCCAGAGAAGTTTTGGATGCACCCTCCCTGGAAGTGTTCAAGGCCAGGCTGGATAGGGTAGGAGGTGTCCCTGCCCATGGCCAGAGGGATTGGAACTAGATGATCGTTAAGGTGCCTTCCAACCCAAACCATCCTAGGAATCTACGATAAGAGGATGAGTTTGTCAATGTGAAAAGCTACAGTTCATTACAATATATATAAACGCAGGTATGGGGCTGTAGATCCTTGAGGAATATGGAAGCTTTTCCACAATAGAAAAATACTGTCTATCTTTCAGCTATTTCTCATCTCACAGCTGCAATGCTTTTCAGGATTTGAATATACACCTTGTCAAACAATGCCATTTGGGTAGCAGAGCACAGCGAAGCAAGACCCACCCAAACAGTCCAGTATTTATGACTTTTAAACAGCTATTCCCCTATAAAATGAAGTTATGGCACTTCCTCACATTTAGGAGAGAAACTCACTTTCACTCATTCTCTCACTTTGGAAATCAGCGGAAATTTAGTGTAACACCTACAATTAAAAGGTTGATACCTTGCTGAACGTATTTTCCTCAGTTTAATGATCCTAAGTTACACGGATTCATACTTTATGCTGCAAGTAGCTACACAGTTTTCAATGGGAATATTTGAAGAGAAAAATACTACCTATAACGATGAAAATCAAAAGCAGATTTAAAAGCTTACTGGCTCAGTCACGTCACTTTCTGCCCACCACTCAAATGCCTGCGAATAGCTTTCAAAGAGGAGTATTTTTTTGAAAAGAAACCAAACTTCTCCCCCCAGCCAACCTTGACGTACCTCTTTTGTTTTCCGAGATAATACTATGCAAGCATTTCATTTGCTGGTGAGCTGAGCTTTCTTCACCATTCCTAACTGCTAGGAACTTACCAGAAATACTGACAGTTGGTGTTTTCATACATGGGAGAACAGAAAAAAAACCAAAACATTAAACTGTTGTGAGACTTACAGAAGGACTGCAAACATTAGAAACACCAGTTTTCACTCTATTATTATTGTCATCAGACTTTATTATGCTTGGAAGACCTTCTTCTAGGGTGTAGACTGAATCTTTCACCAAAGCCTATTCCCTGTGGAAGGCTCTATATACCACGGGAATGTGTTCTGATACAAACGAGAAGTTGGGGAGAGGAATAAAAGTTCAAAATTATGTTCCCATTCTCTTCCAAGCAACCAAGGAAACAAGCCATAAAACACATTAGCAAACGCTCTCTGATTAAAAAATGCCTGCTAGAAATGTTTACTCTCCCTTCCAAATACTTCACGTTGTGTACTTCTGGCGCAGCACAGCATTCATCCTGCATCAGTAAGAAAATCAGGGCTGAGGAGCTTGAAGAAAGCACAAGTGTACTTTTCTAACAGGAAATACTTCATGCTTTGGGAGATTCAGTGCATTCCAATACCAAAAAAGGTTGTTTGTCAGAAGCAGTTTTAGAAGCCATGGCAATAAGTCCCTTTCAAGAATGATTTATCAGTATCTAGAAGGGGATGAGTTCCATCAGATGGTAGGAAATTCACCCCAAACCTGTTTTTTGCTCTGGTGCCTGAAATTCCCTGCCAGACCTCCCACTGGTGGGGCAAGGGAGCAGCTACTGTCCTTGCTCAGAGTCTTCTCCAGAGCCTGGTGAGCCAAGCAGTTCCCTTCCCCACTCAGGGGGCTTGGGATGGGCTGGTTTGCCTCAAGCACCTACACAAGGTTAAGCTGGGAAGGCCAGAGGGGACCATTGGTATAATTCAGTGTGACATCCTAAATAACACAGGGCATAGAAACTCGTCCAGCAATCTGGGCATTCAGCTTCATCTGTCACAAGCAGCAGAAGCTCAGGCTTATCTGCTGCCCCTGGATCTGCCTTGGGTTACAGTACTAGGTAGAAGGGTTCCCTGTTATCAGAAGTTTCCTTCCTAGGAAGTGACTGGAAGGGCTGAAAGGCTTCTTCATGATTTTCAACAATTACATCATACTACTTGAATGTGTCGTGGTTGCAGGTTTGTCTCTTTTGTGGGTCGCTAATGCAGAGTGATCTGAAGAAGGGCAGTACTTTGGTTTTGCCCAGAGTCTAATTTTCCCACTTTTTAGAAAGGTGCGGTGATACTTTTTAACCATATGTCTGTGACCTGAAGCTTTTCCTCTGGCTGTTAGAGAAATCTGTTCTCAATTTTATGGAAAATTACTTAGTTTTATGAAAAAAGTAACTGAAACCTCAAAAGTAGTTGCTTTTAAATTTGTCTGCCTCATTTGGTGATCTGGCTTGATTGTATCAGAGAATATACTGGCCTTTAATGTTTCTATTAAAAAAAAAAATGGTGTAGACACGTAACACAATCATTGCCATTTTGCTTTCGACCTTCTAGCTTCCTCCTCTTGACAATTTACTGTGCTGTCTTCAAGCTGGGAAGGATAATAAAGCAGTGCTAAGCAGGAGGATTTTCTGGGACAGAGGGATTTTGAACCCTTCCTCGAGGACAAAACAGGCTTTATCTCCCTCTAAACTTGAAGAACATGAGGGTAGCAGAGTCAGTCTGACCTCTGGTAAAAGAGATGAGCATGATGTAAAGTAAGAACATTTGCCTTGCAATTCCCTTTTCATTTTACAGAAACTTCCAATTCCAGATAACAAACATGATCAAAACACTGAAGGGAGCTCCCTAGATAATGCAAGACAGCGTCATGAAGAAGGCAGAAGGGTCAGAAAAGTTAAGCTCTCCTAGACAAGCATTAAACATCTCAAAAATATTAAAAAGCAACACTTAATCCTAGTGATTTTTAAAGCACATCCTTACCTGCAAGATCTTGCAAACTCCAGTTTTCAGAGTAACTGATGCAAAAATGGAAGTCTCGCCAGCACCAGCAGGGAAAGCTGGGTGAGAGGAGTTTCCTAGCAAACCCTCTTTTTGTTTGAGAACAAAGAAAAATACTGCACTGGCAGAGATTTCTGTGAGCCTACCCAACACGGGGGACTCCAGTTGTAGCACAGTCACTGTTTTTGCAGCCCCTTGAGGATAAAAGGGGACCTAGGAAACTAACAGACTGATCCAGTACAATTGGACTTTCTGTACATCAGAAGCATTCCTAGATCATTGGAAGCGAATGTGGAGGGGCCTGCGTCACCACGTACGGTACTTCTAACTTGGTTGAGAAATACTCCACGGTACTTTAGAAGACAGCCCTTTTCCAGTCTGCAGGCATTTTCTCCTTTGACCCAAAAGAACAGCAGAAGATGGTTTTAGCACTTTGCTGCAAGGTGCGCTCTCGCTGACTGTGCACTTAAGTGGGGCTTTTCCTACCTGTTCAGGATCTATCTTCCTCTCCCCCCATACAGCACAGTGAAACAGGTGGGCAAGGCTACACTGGGAAAGGACTCCTAGATGCACTCCTCTTCCTACTCGGGAACAAATCCTGCTGAGGTGCTCTGTATTCCCAGCTTGGGAAAGGGAGATGCTCTATCAGCTTATGTCAAAAATTCCAAAGAAATTTGATTCAAGTTCCCTTCTGATCATGGCAAAGGGTAAAGCATATTTAACAGCTGGACTCAAAGATCTTAAGGGTCTTTTCCAACCTAAATGGTTCTATGATTCTGTGGTGCTCCCTGGTACCCCCGTAACTTAGACTGCCTGGTTTCTGATTGTTACAGAGAGGGTTTGGCAACAGCCAGATTTGCAAAGGGGGAAAAAAAAAAAAAAAATCAACGGAGCACAAGCACAGCTGGTGTACGGGTTCTAGAAGTGATGTGAAAGGTGTACAGAAACAACTTGAGATTCCCATGTTATACTTCAGAAGGGGTTATATATAAGCAATTTTCAAAAGACAAGAAAGACAACAACAACAAAAATCAGTCTGCACACTGAGCATATGAGTTTAAAAATATCTGTTCACAGATAAAGTGACAAGGAGAACCATGTTTCTGCTCTCTCCAGCATTTGGATATTTTGGACATTCCCTTTTTTTACCACTGACAGCAGGAGCAGGAACAGAGAAAGTAGTAACTGCTGTAGTTTCCTTCTTCCCCCTCCCAGTCCGAAAACTGAAGAAGCCCTTCATCTAAACATATGGAAGCACCCTCTTTAAAGCCACTATTTATATCCATCATCACACAAACACGCCTCTTCTGAAAACTGAAGGGCAAACCTGAAATTTGAATAGATCACCTCTGTTCCAATCTCTCCCTTATGATTGAATGCATGGGTTTGTTGTTTGTTTGTTTTTTAAAAAAAAGCAAGCTTAATCCCACCACAAAGCATATACATCAGGTCGCTTTTAAGCAGTAAATTCAAAGCAGGAATTTGAGATTGCTGGTAGGAGTTCAGAATTTGGAGATAAATGTCCATGATGAGAATTTTAAGGAATTTTTATTTTTATGACAAGGCTACCCAAGTAAGTGATTTCCAAGGGCAGCAAAGGAGCAGAAAACCACTCTGATTAAACCGTAGTACCTCCAAGGCTATAAATTAGAGAAGATAAATAAGGTAGCCTCCATCAGTCCAGCCCTTAAATAATGTACAACAACTGAGTGCCCACCTATAACAGGTTGGGGGCTTTTTGTTGTTGGGTTTGTTGTGGGTTTTGGGTTTTTTCTGTGGTTTGTTTTTGTTTGTTTGTGTTTTTTTGTTTTTGTTTTGTTTTGTTTTCCTTAAAGAAGCAATTCTGAACAACCAAGAAACAAGAGAAAGCAAGAAAGGCTCCATACACAACTAAAAGAAACATAGTGGTTAGTTACTTGTTGTTTATATCTGTATTATAACAAAGACGGGGGGACTTTGATCTCATTTTGGCATAGCCCAAGCATTTCCTGAGGGGAACTGTAAATGCCAGTCTGTGTCGTACTGTTAGGGACAAGCAGCATGACACCCAACACCAATACAGGTTGTTGTAGCAGGACTGCAATCACCGTATGTTAATTTTTTATTAACATACTATTTAAAATCTTGACATTGTCCCCTTAAAGCCCTGAGACCATTTTCCCGCTCAATGCTTATGTTAGGGGTTAGTTTGTAATTGATTGGAGCAAGATGATGGTTCTGTCTCTACCTTTCAGGCCTCTCTCATGCCAGCACTCCAACAGAATTACAGACAGACAGACAAACCCCACCTGCCTCACACAGACCTGGAGAACAGCAAGAAGTATCCGTTGTGTCCTTGAACTGGCCAAGCCGAAGTGCAGCCGTAGTGAGCACAAGAGTTGGGGCTGTTTGCTCACAGCCTCTGGGAGGAGTAGAGCACATCAGAAAACAGAGTAAGGCTGTACTGGGTGCTCCCCAGGCACAGCCAGCAAAATTATCAGACTGCAAAGAGAAACAGCCTTCATCTCCATGAAGGGTTGGGACATTCACCTTGGCTCTCATGGCACACCACGCAGCAGGGCTGGCTGCCTCCACACTGGGGAAGCTCTGACGAGCTCTTTCTCAAGCTGTCATTCCAAGCTTGTGTTGGTGCAGGAGAAGCCAGCTTAGCCACGGGGCAGCATCCTGCCACTGAGCTCTGCCATGAACTCAGAGTCTGAAGCAGGAGAGTGTGGGACTCCAGGTCAGAAGTAGATCCAGGCAGAAGACAAATGGATTCTTACATCCACAGGGAGCAGGAACCAGCAGAGAAAGTTTCAGACAGGCATCTCTTATCAAAGGGCTGCCTTTACTAACTCTGCTTGGAGGCAACCAGACGATTGCAGCTGAACAGATTAAGAGAGAGTGGGGAAATCTCACATTTCAGCCTATTTTCCTGCCACAACAGGAGGAGAAAAGGTTGATGGACAGCACCTAGATTCTTCAGTTCCTTCTCAGAAAGCTGAGCTATTTTTACAGCCGTTAAATTCTGGCTCAACCGATAAAGCTGTGATGCTGCTAGCGTTGGTACTGGTGTCACATTACAAACAAGGAAGAAGCGCTCTTGCAAGGACACTGCACTTCCCCCAGTGTTCCATTCATTGGACAGGTGGCCTGGGAGAAGATGGGAGAGCTATTAGATTAAGCATTCCTGATCATGTTGTTTGAAAAACTGCACCAAAAATACTTCATCTGCAGCTGGCAGATTACCTTCTTCTGATTCCCAAGCCTGAATAGCATTTCTCTGAGCAGTTTCTTTTGCCGAAAATGCTTAAGCTTTTGACAAATCAGAACCGATAAGAAATAAGCTCTAAGCTCCTCCACTGCCCTGCTGAAGGTGCTACCAGCTCCTGTACCTGTCTGCAACCCGTGGGGAGGGATCTCAGGCAGCAGCGTGAGCAGTGCCACGAGGGTGTGAACCCCAGCCGCAGGGAGTCACCACCCATTCTCAGCTCGAGCACATGCTCATTTTTTTGCCTTCTGGGATTTGTCAGCACATTTCATTAGCATTCTTCAAAAATCCTTCAGAATCAGTAGTGATTTATCTCCAAGACCCTCAGCAATTCCCCGCGTAGGCTGTAAATCTTTCCAGCAGGTAATGCCAGCACAGAACAGCAATCACTGCTAGCAGGTAACCACTGCAGCCAGAACCTGCTCCCAGGGTACCAGCAGCCAGTCCCCTGGCTCACTGCCATGCCCAATGCTTTCTGATCTTCCCCAGGCAGATAATGCTGGATAACTGGAAGCAATTGCATTTAGTCATCTCTGCAGGCCTGATGAAACTGAAATCTGCTTCTTATTAATGCTTTCTAATTGATGCTTTTTGACATGTTAGATTGCCCCCTTTCTCTTCCTTTAAGCTTTTTTTTGCTAGATCTTCTAAGACGTATGGGATGGATGGCTATAAATGTTTTCTTCCAGGAAGAGAGACTGAATTATTGCCATGGCTATTTATATACAGGCACCCCCATGGGAGCAGTTGGCCAAGGTGCTCTCACTACTGTTGTATCTGTGTCGCTGTCGTAGCATCGTCTCTTCTCTAATACTTGACCAAAAGACACCTTCTGAGCTCTCAAGTGATGTCATTAGCCAGTTAGTCGTGAGTAGCTAGTCAGTTTGGTGCAATATAGCTCCATTCACCTCACTCAGCTGAAACCAGCTGTACCTTTACTGGAACAGATGCGTTCCTTTGTTCCGAATTAAATGCAGTTAGACTCCTGACAGTTTTCTGACCTTAGGATGGAGTTACAAAAGAGCAGCAGAAGTAGATCTGATAAATTGTCTATGCCACTCCTAAAGGAAAAATAAATTCTTCTGTTTGCAATAAACATATTACATACGAGCGCAAAGCATTACTTTTTTCCCTGCTTCAAATAAAGCCACATATCCTCTCAGACCTCACACTAAGACGGCTACTCAAGGGAAATGCTGAACAGACTCAAGTAATAGCTCTATAATAAAAAATAGATCTGCAGACAGAGCTGGCTGTGTTCAGCACCATCAGAGACCTGCCTATTCATTATTTCTATGGCACTATAGATTAGCATAGTACTTTGCAGAAATAAAGACAACAAGAAGTAAAGTCCCAGATGTCAGGAAGGCAGGGCAATGGCCAAAGCCCTGCTCTCCTTGCTGGGTGTGGCGAGCGGTCTGCAGCCAGCACTGGGAATTACACCAGCTGTAAAATGCACGGAGCGAAAAGTGGCTTAAGAGGGTACGTAAACCTGTGAGGGCTGACAGCTGCCCGTTGATCCAGGGCCTGGTTAGCAGCTATTCAAATCAGCTTTGGCATAGAGTAAATAGAGGGATTTCAAAATCCCATTAAGGATTTGACTAAATTTAACCCCAAGAAAAATCTAGCCAGGAAGCCAATAAGGTGAATTCTTTGTAATTCCTACACTCCAGTATTAAAGAATTCTCTAAAATTCTGTTATAAGCATGTGAAGTGGGCTAAAATCCTCACCACATAGAAATCAATGACTCAGCTTCGCTGGGTTTATAAATTCTTCACCACTGTGCGTTTTAAAGAAGTGCAGATACAGCTGGTTTCATTGTCCCCTTTGTGGCAGAAATTGGTGCTCTAAACCATAAACTGAAACTAAGGAACCGGTAATCCTGGTTTTGCAGTGCCCCTTTCAGTGATGTCATGCTAAACATCACTCCTTTTTCTTTTTTTTTTCAAATTCAGTTTTCCTATCAGAAAAACATTGACTAGCTATTTCACACCATCCTTATGATGGATACTGTGATTATTACTATTTCATGGCATTTCTAGGAAGATTGCATTGGCTTCGAAGATTGCCAGGACCACATCAGGCATTGTCAGACTTTTTTTGTAGCATGGATTTCAGGGAGGGAGCAATCAAAGAAAGCACATCCTGACAGCAGCTGCTTGCAGCAGAAAGAAATATTGATGAAAATATTCTTTGCCTTTATTTCTCTACAAATTTTCAGTTGGAATTCAAGAGCAAAACTACTATTTTGTAGTCCTCCAACTTCCCACAGACCACCAGCTAATTGCTGCAAAGGCAGCTTGGGAATGAACCTCAGGGCTATAAAACTGCAAAAGCATTAAGGATAGATTTTAGGAACAAAAATTAATACACATATTAAAAGATTTCTTAGTATTTAGAATAAGTATGTAACATGGAAGCCTAAGAAAACTGTCTTGAATTGAAAACTACAGGGAAAATTTTCATCAAATCTTAAAAGAATTCTGGTTGGAAGGGATTTCCGAAGGTTATCTAAGCCCCTGCTCAAAGCAGAGGTAACTTCAAAGTTAGGCGAGATCATATCTCAAAGGAGAGAGGTTCCCCAGCCTCTCTGGGCAACTTGTCCCAGACAAAGGTCCCGTTTACTAGTAGGCAGTGTACATAAACATCATGTATTAGAAGAGTTATTGTACAGAATATCTACATTTATATATTTGCACATAATTTAAATCTACAGTACAGACAAATAAATATCCCTGTGTATATAATGAGCATATATATATTTTATGCACATGCACAAAAAAAGAAATCCCACAGCAGTGGAATGACAGTCCAGCACTAGGATCCGTTCCCAAATGAATGACGACCGAGTAATGGCAAGTTAGCCCACTTTTGACAAGAAGCTGAATCACATCCTTTAGATGTGATGAAACAACAACAACCTTGGCCGCATAGCCCTGGGATGCCAGATACCGGCACATCCTCCCACGCCAGCAGCACTTCCTAGAATGAGTCTCTGGAAATAAAATAATTCATGATGACAGGAAATTACAGACACAGTGCAAATCAGAAATATCTGACTTCCTCTCCTTCCCTTGATCTCCGTCCAAGCTGCGTGAATTACTATGCCCTTCCTCATCTGCCCTCCACATTGTGCGCTCCTCATGGACAGGCAATACATGTAGTCATCTGGGACGAGGTTTCCTTGGGCAGCCCTACTTAGTGGAGTGCCCCACGGGCTGGGGACCCTGAGCACTGTGAGCATAGAGATCCCTGTCACACGCAGAGACAGCAACCTCCAAGATCCTGAGGTTTTGCTGGTTCCTCAAATTCACATGAGCAATATTGCCTCTGGAAGACCACACGTACAACCAGGAGCTCAAATGAAACCTTGGGCTTCTTGCACCAGAAGGAGGTTATACCGAGTCCTGCAAATCTTGGGTCCCTCCTCCCTAGGCTTCTTCTGATGCTCTCAAACACGTTCAGTGACTTCTGGGAAGGTCCCTGTAACACCTGCAAGAGTGAGGAATTTGTTTCTGTTTTGCAGAAACAATATCTAGGGCTGTTAAAAGGACATTTGGACCATTTCAGTTTTCCTGCTGAACGTGTCTGTTTCACAAACTGTTAGGATTTGCCTCCGAAACCAGATTTGAAGTTTTCACCAGCACTTCTCTGACTCTCTCTGTCCCCTCATTCCCAAATACCTTCCTGTCTCTAACACTATTACTTGCGATGTGAGCAGCTTCTCGAATAGCAGGCCTATAAACCAAGGCTCCTTAGCCTGCCTCTAGGGTGGTGACCAGGTATAAAAATGCTAGACAAAGGATAAGGATCTCTGTATTAATTCCTGCAATGAAGCATTTATTTTTGCTTTGACTAAAGTTCCCAGTCTCCATTTCCCAAGAAAGAGCTCACCACTCCCCTTTATGTGCATTTGCACACACGTGAACACATGGCTGCATATACCGCTTGTCTCCTCACACACAGCCCCCCATATTGATCGCTTCTGCCTCGCTTTCCCCAACAAGAAAGATGAGATTAGTTGTTGTTGGCTCAATTAATCTGGCATCTGTCCTCTGCACCCTATAAAGCATTGCACATGCAAAGAGGGGCTCATGCTTTAGCAGTAGTATCGATCCACACAGACCTTTGGGTGAAGAATAAAGCCTCTATAATTACTTTGGCTGACTTTCAGGGTTTGGGTTTTTTTAACAATGTCTCAGGAAGACTAGTACCACGTTCTAGTGTTGTTATCACTTAGCTTAGATTTGGAGTTTTGGTCCCCAGAGAAACACCTTCTAGCTCAGCCTGGCCTGCCCACACTTGGCATCAAAATCAGAAAGTCATTCTTTTACCTTCTCTAAGGATTTGATAACCTCTACACTTTCCTTAGCCAGAGGTGTTTTGACCTTTAATTAAAAGGAAAATTTGTTGTCTTCCATTCAGAAGGCAGCAAATAATGAACTCATTAAAATGAGGTTAGTGTTCAGGCCTTAGAGCAATAAGAGACGAAGTCTCATTAGCAGCTAACAATCCAGAACATAGCGCATAAATAAACCTAATATGGCAGAGCAAAATGCCTTGGTGCATTAAATTTGAACAGAATCAAATGTTTACAGTCAATGATGTCTGGGCCATGGAGTTTTAATACGCTTAATAAAGGAAAGCAAATTGCTTCCTATTAGGCATGAAATGTTACTGCAGAAATTGCCCCAAAAAGTTTATTATGTAAATGAAGGATAGAGTTATAATTAACAAGGACATAGTGGGAAAATATCACCTCCTAATAGATGCACCAATTATGAAGAATAAAGACACAGCAACTTCAAGTCTACAGAAGGTAATTATATGGATTAATGTAAAAGGCTGTGGAATGTAAATGCAATATAAAGAAGAAACTGTATCTTGGGGATGTCACAGAGAGAGCCCTCATTGACAAAGCAAAGAATCAATTAAAAAACCAAAACCCACGACTTTTGAGAGATTCCAGGCAATTAAGGTTTTCTGGATCTGAACAGCTTGGATTACCTCAAAAATCCCACGCTTTGCGCAGCCTGGAACTGAGACATGCCTGTTGGTCCATGGGCAACTGTGCTCCACTGGGAAGCAAGTTATTTAGCATCATCTATTTAACCATCTAAAAATAAAACAACGGTGAGTTCCAATTGTTACTTTAACACACCCCTGTGAGTTCGAGAGGGAATGCTAATTGCATTTTCACAGGCAAGGAGCTTTCCTCCACTTAAAGCTCTTTTAAGCCCAGTACTCAAAGGGAAAAAAACCCAGCCAAACAAAACCCAAAATGAACCCCACTGACTGGGGAAAAGACACACACTGGCAGATAGAAGTTAAATACCGTGGTCAGATGAAATACCCAAAAGAAAAAAAAAAAAAACAAACAACAAAACCCTACAAAATCAGATTTGTCAAGCCTTTTTAAATTTCCCTTCTGCTGACTTTATGGGCAGCTCCTACCATTCACCCCAGAGTGAAGGCAGCAGAGTCCTGAGGTCAGTATTGCCACAGGGCCAGTCACAGGGCAGGCAAGGAGGGCTGCTAAGGGCAGCTGGGGACAGGACAGCATGAGCAGGCTGAACCTAAATTGCTGTTGTTGCACCTGGCCTTGGGTAGGATTTCCAGATGCTCAAATTCAATGGCCCCTCTCCATCCTGCAACCCCCTTCGGAATCACATAAATGCCTTTCGCCTCACATGAAGGCTGCACAAGTCCCA
This sequence comes from Chloroceryle amazona, assembly GCA_027560015.1. Taxonomy (NCBI): domain Eukaryota; kingdom Metazoa; phylum Chordata; class Aves; order Coraciiformes; family Cerylidae; genus Chloroceryle; species Chloroceryle amazona. The sequence goes on from JANHFX010007344.1 coordinate 49,677, forward strand.
GAAGGGATTCTGACACTGGGTAGCCGAGATGCACAGCTTCTCCACCCTGCACCTTCCCAGAGCTGGAGGACCGCCCAGGCAGCAGCGTTTGCAGCTATCCTTACAAAGCTGCAAACAACCAGAGGCTCAACCACCTAAGAGAGTGAGAAGGGTGATGCCAGAACACTGTCTGCTCTTCTGCCACAACGCTTGGCTGCGTGCTGTTAAGGTCTGTACTGACAGAAGACCAAAGCTGTCGTTATTTATTGGGCAAAATTACCCATGAAGGCAGTATGAGTCCTTAGCGTTTTTTTTTTTTAATATATATTTATTAAAAATAGGGAAGACAGACCCTAACGGCCTAAACAGAGATTGGTTTTTTTTATATTAAGGATGTGGAAGATGCTAAAACCCCCCCTTTACAAATAGAAGTAGTAACAAAATAAGTTTGGACTGACTTAGCTGACAATATCTTCTTAGTATTAACATCAGGTGAGGTCATGAAAATGAAGTTTAGCTGCATATTATACGAATTAATGTGCATAAGGAAATAGGAGAAGAAAAAAAAAAGTGTCTTTAGGACCAAGCCAAATCCAGTTTGAGTGGCAGATTTGCCCTTTAGACAGAGACAAATGCTTGACACACTACAGGTTACAGGATTTACATCTTAATCCTTGCTCTGTGGTTTTAATGAAGCCTCACTGGGCTAGAAGGCTTCTGCCTATCCTGCAGTTCTGTCATCTTACTGAGATGTGTGAGGTAAGTTGGAAAGAAAAACCAGAGTGATATACAGACCTTAGTTTCATGTACCTCCTTCTACTATATGTTAAGTGATGATAATTTCTCCTGATATTCTTTCCTCCAAGGAAAATTTAATTGATTTTGCTCAGCCCATCAGTCTCTCTCAACCTATAGAAAATGCTCAAGATAGCTTAGAAAATTATGTTCTAAAATATGACTCAGATTCTATGCTTGGGACTTTAATCGTTTCAATTTAGTGCTCATTTTTACCAGCTGAGAATTTACCACCTCAGTGTCTTAGCTAACAGTGGTGTTGATCTCTAAGGTTTTACATTTTAGCAAACATTGAATTGTTATATATTACACATAGTCCCGCAGGTGAAATTGTCACAGGAGTGAAATTAACAGTGTTTTGAATGTCTGGCACGATAGGCTGGAAACTATACCTCTGTCTTAATATTTAATGCTAAAGCACAAGATTTACTGTCCCTAGATTACTTGACTTCCTTTAGCAAGGAAAGGATTTTGCTTGGTGAGTGTTGGAGCCGATAACAGCGATCTTGGTTTTACATCTTCCTTAGCACCCAGTGAATGTTTCTCTGTAAGGAACGACGGCCGACGCATGCTGGCTGACAACCCTTTGTGCTACACTCCCGAGCCGCCTGGCACCCGAATGATGCCTCTTTAGAAGGCAGCCGTTAGCAAATGATGCCTCAGAGGCAGCTTGTGCTCCAACATGCAGGGTGCTCAAATACCTGCGTAATCAGAAGGGAGTCAGCAATTTTAAGAAGTTAATAACCTACAGCAACTGCGGACAGCACCTCCCAACCCACTGCAGTGCAAAGGAAATATGACAAATCATGAGACCTGCTTAGTTCAGCTCTGCTCTGGACTAGGACTACACAGGCCATCCAGCAGCCTGCATCACAGCTGCTCAAACCCTGGCTTCAGCGTTTACACTGGATTGATGACACTTTTGGGTTATGGTTGCAAGTAGCATGTGGTGGTGGCTTTAAAACTAGACCAACGGGGTTGAGCAAAAAAGGTAAAACTATTTTCCTGTAATATTAAGTGAAGTGACTAATGAGTAGACAGAACGCATTTTTTTAAATGAAAGGCAGCATTAGCTAGACTCGGGACTGAGTGTAAACCACTGCATTCATTTTGTCTTCAAGCTGTGCAAGAGCATGAACATTCAATCAATAGAAATGTTATTAATAGATAATGGGAAAAGTTCTCAAGAGCCACATAATGGAGACACAGAAATTGATGCAAATATAGCTTATAACCCATTCAGACATCGGCAAGACCAGCAGGGAGATAAATGCACTATCCATCTCACGTATGTTGCACACTCAAATTACACAGGGTGATTAAAAGCAGACAGGTACCTGTGCAGCCAGAACTATCTTTAGAAGCAGCACAGAGATGACAAGTAGCAGGAACTGCGGATAGCTCACACAGTCTGGGCCACCTTTTCTCTTTCTCTAGTGGCTGGAAATACATCCAGGACAAAATGGATAGGTAACTGAGACTATACCTATTTCTTCAATAGGTAACACCCTTTTCCTCCTTTCATTTATTTTTGATTTTATTTTTTGCTTGGAGGAGAGAATAAAAATAAATGGGGATTTAATTTCTGATATGGATGGTACTTCTACCATAGGTTAAAATTAGAGTATTGCTCCTTCACACTTATCCCTAAATTTACTATACAAACACAATCAAAGATGTTTCTGCAGGTAAGTAAGTCCCAACACCTCCACATCTGGGTCACAAGTAGTATTCCTAATTTTGCTTGGGGTTTTAAGCAGATTTTTTCAAGCTTAATTACTGACCCAAAGCATGAGTGACTTACTCTGTTGCTGCCTTGGAATGGCTGGATTTAAGTCCTGTCACAGATGACTGCAAACAGTGTACAGTCTCTCGGTCCAAGAAGTCACAAGCCATCACCGACTTTGGTACTTAGTACTATTACTGGCATTGCTAGACCATCCAGCTCTGATGGACCAAATTAAACTCACTCCAAGTCTTAAAAAAAAAAAAAAAAAAGCCCAAAATAAAATGTGAAGCATTTAACAGGATCTTTTCTGTATCTCCTCCGTTGGACACAACTTTTTAAATGAGGCATTCCAAGCATTAATATTCATTTTTCTAAATGCATGTTAATTTCTTATTTATTTCAGGCTTTACTAGAGACTCAAAATTTACTGCGCACTCAGGTTGCAAATTTTACCTTCAACCTTGGATTTTCAGGAAAATTTTACCACACAGGTAAGAAGGAACTTCATGGTCTCAGGTAGCTGCAGTTAAATAGGTGACAGAATTTTAAATCTAGCTTTAAACACGCCCTCTTTAAATAACCTGTTGACTCAGCAGAGCAGTGGGAAACACAAGCTCCACTATTTTAGCATCCAGCGGCTAATTCAGTGTCCAAAGGGGCAAAGGTAGGCTACAGATGAGCTTCTCAGGAATGCGCCGATGCCCTTAGTGCCTTTCTGAAAGATGTGCCATAGTAAATCTTAGGGTTAAAAGGGAGGCAAACTAGCTGCTAAGATCTCTATAACCCCAAAAAGACAGCACAGAAGACATACTAAAGTCTTCCCTGCACAATAGACATGATGAAATATAAAAGGGGAGTGGGGGGTGGTGGGAATAAAAAAAAAATCAGGGAGACAAGGAAGCATTTGGGGGATTAGTGGAGAGAAGGTAAACAAAATTATATATTTGTATCAGTGTTGCTTTCAAAGTCCAGGCTGTTTTCCCCTTGTGCAAGCACATAATGCTAAGCAACTGCTGCCCAGGAAACCTTGCAGACTAAAGATATAGGCTGGAGAGCCTGAGAAAAATGAGAGGTAGAGAGAGATGGAATTACTTGCCTGGAGTCATATAACAAGCCAGTGGCAGACCTGTGATTAGAGAGCAACTTTGGAGACAGAACTTCACTATTCTCCTCACTTCATCTTGACCTGCCCGTGTCGTTCTTCCTTCTGGAGATTAATTGGAAACTGCAATACAGCAATACGTAATACAGCAAAATAAAGAAAAACATCCCAGGGCTCTAAGCCACTCTAAAGCAGGATGCTGCTCGGTTGTGGCCATCTACACGGGAACGCTGGCATCAGACATTACAGCATCCACTGCACAGAAGACAGATAATTCAAGGAGGGAAGGCAGTGCAGAAGGAGATTTTATTATAAATACTATGACAGACTGAGCCCTGGCCGGAGCAAAACATGCAGCCTTTCTACAAAATCAGCTCCCTGACCTGCCAATACCTTTTTTCCCCTTGTTCATCCCAACAGGCTCCGTGTTGTTGTCACGGGTTTTCTTGCCCAGCTGATACAATGCGGACTGATTTCAGATTTGCAGAGAGTGCAAATAGGAGAATGTGCCCATCCTCCTAAGGCTCTCGAGGCTTACAGAAATAGCACAACTACTTAATGAGTTGAAGCATGTCATTGCCTCCATTAAGGGACCTGCTGCTACCTGTTCTCAGCGATGCATCTGAGTTTTTAAGTGAACACTTCATTTACAGCTTGGTGGTGGCATTTTGTCCTACCAGCTTAGTGGAAAGGTTTCAAAGTATTCTCCAGGTAATATATACTTTATTGACTCATAAATAAAACACGGAAAGGTATTCTTTAATTATCCTAAATGGGGCTTGTTTACCCAGCGAGTCTTTTAAGTATCAGATATTCAACATGCACACTGCAACTGCTGTGCCTTACTGACTTAATGTGTGATTTTGCTCTCCTTTCCCAAACTTGCATCATTTTAAAACTCCAGGAGGAAGAAGAGCATGGGAAAATGCTGGTAGATTAAACAGTTATACATTTTCATCAGAAGATGTTGCTGACATCTGTAGTACAAACCCCAGTTCTAGTTGGTATGCCTGTGCACAAGGACAACAGCCGACATCAGTCTCACCCCCACCATTCCCTCCTGTGCCACCGCTAACCTATGCATTGTAGGCATCCCATTATTAGCAAAAGAATGAGTAGACCCCATCAGTTATCATAGAATCATAGAATCATAGAATAGATTGGGTTGGAAAAGACCTCCAAGATCATCGAGTCCAACCCCTGAT